>JAMBLF010000897.1:0-167090 GCA_030578115.1 Leucoptera coffeella
ACCCTTAAAATGCGTACCTGTATTGTAAATAAATATATGAGTAAAAAAGAAATAATAATAATATGTGAACGGGTTAAAATGCATATAGTGTATACATAAAGCAGAAGAGAAAAAATAAAATAAATAATTAAAACAAAAAGTTTGATACTTGGTTGTCCCACCAATTGTAGCCAAACCAATAACAAAACAAAAGTGAATTTGAAAATATACGCCAAAAACCTAAAACTAACAATTTGAAATACAACTGACTAACAGAACATGAAAAACAACTAAAATTTTACCATATATCATGCTATACACCAGTTTTTTGTTGAGCAAGGATAAACTCGAAACATTTCTTCCGGAAAGTGCCCTTGGAAACGGAATTCCTAATAGGCGGAGGAAGATCATTAAAAATTTATTACGTCTATCGTAGCTTGATACTAATTCATCATTTTGTAACATTATAGTCTTAGTACTGTGAATTAATGTTTCGTTCATTAGGTGTTCGTCTGTAAGTAAAGTAATTAATTGAATTACAAAAGGTTTAAAAAAAAGTAACGGTCATAACACGCGTATACTTATATTACTTTACCACTTGTACTTTTTCATAACTAGTCACATTCTTACTAAAGATTAATCTCTTATAAGTTTACCAAAACGCCATCCAATCACACCCTTTACACCCAACAAGCAATCCTAAGACAGGTAAGTTAGCACAAACCAATAATGTAACTGAATGAACGGAGCTAACGGCGAATTGCTTTCTAAGAGCTGTTGGGGCTTGAGAATTGAATTGTTCGAAGCCGATGACAGCACTCCGTATTGATTCACTCATCGATCAATTAAGGCTTACTTAAATGTTAGTTTTCCAGTACACGAACATCAATGTGACTATATTATATAGTCTTATTAATAGGACGCTTAATTTGACTATATTATAAAGTCCTGTTACTATTAATACATACGCTTCAAAACAAAAAGACTAGCAAAAACATTCTTATTAAAATATAATACACTGTAATATATTTTGTTTTATATTTTTACAGGACATACCGTATATGGTAGTTCAGGACACCAGTTATTTTTTTTCAGGAAACATATATTTTACTTATATTTCCACGATATGAATTATATTTGTTTAGAAATTACAATTTTTCAAGAAACTTAATTGTTAGACTTAATTGTTTGGACAGTTATAATTTATCAGGTAACATTTATTGGTTTCAGGACTATTATTCAGAACCATGGAGGATTTTCAAAACACTATTTATAAGTTTTTAAGAAAATTAAGATTTTATTAAGAATTTAAAGTTATAAATTTTCAGGTGGCGTCTATTTTTATCAGAACATTATTAAACATTTTTTAGGTTAAATTTTTTAGGACGTCGTTAATTTTTTCAAAAAACAGTTTAAAAATTTGTCTAAGTTATGTATTATATTTTCAAGGAAGTACTTAAGATTTTTCAGGTATTGTCTTAGATTTGCGTCGCATGCATTATATGTATTTTAAGACACTGTTTATAATTTTTCAAATCATAACTTTCTTTTTAAGACACTATTTTTATTTTTCAGTACCCGAGTTAAAATTTCTTCGGTAATATCTTTTTTTTTTACCTTTTCAAGAATTACAAAATTTCCAGGACACTAATATTTTTTCAGGAAATGGCGTATTTTTCCGGACAAGAGTTATATTTTCTTAGGTAAAATCTATTGTTTCCAAGACACTATTTATAATTTTTCAGAGAATTACTTATTTTTCTGGACACGAGTTATAACTTCTTTGATAACAGCTATTTTTTCAGGATATATTTATTTTCAGGACACTATTTATTATTTTTCAGTAATTATTTATTTTTCAGGACACAAGTTATAATTTCTGCGGCAATTTCTATTTTTCCAGGACGCTACTTATATTTTTTCAGGAAATACTTATTATCAGGATATGAGTTCTAATTTATTCGGTAACATTTATTATTTTACAGCACCATATTTATAATTTTTACTTATATTTCAGGATACGAGTTATATTTTCTTGGGTAACATCTATTTTTTTTCAAGACAATATTTATAACTTTTCAGGAATTACTTAATCGTTATTAATATTTTTTCAGGAAATTTCTTATTTTTCCGGACAAGAGTTACCACTTCTTGGGTAACAGCTATTTTTTCAGGATATATTTATTTTCAGGACGCTATTTATAATTTTTCAGAAATTACCTATTTTTCAGGATACGAGTTATAGTTTCTTGTGTAACCTCTTTTTTTTTTCAGGATAATATTTTATAACTTTTCAGGAATTACTTAATTTCCAGGACTATATTAATATTTTTTTCAGTAAATAACTTATTTTTCCGGACAAGAGTTATAACTTCTTAGGTAACACCTATTTTTTTAAGGATATTTTTATTTTCGGGACACTTTATAATTTTTCAGAACGAGTTATTATTTCAGCGAAAACATCTATTTTTCAGGACAACATTTATATATTTTCAAGAAACACTTATTATCAGGATGTGAGTTTTACTTTCTACGGTAACATTTATTTTTTCAGGAAATTACTTATTTTCCATGAAATTATTTATATCTTTTATTTTTTAAGGACACTAGATATGTTTTCTCGGGTAACTTATTTTCCAGGACGTAAAATATTTTTCAGGATATAACTTGTTGGGTAACATCGATTTTTTTCAGGAAGTATTTATTTTCAGGACAGTATCTATCATTTTTCACTATTTATCTCAAAACTTCCTAGAATACCATTTAGGAACAAAAACCTTAACATATTATGCAATCTTTGACATATTTACAAAGTATGAGTACTCGATTCAGTGGGTGTATATATTAAGGTAGACAAAAGCACTTTAGATACAAAAGTTTGTCTACTGTTGTATAGATTGAAAATTATGATATTATCATCTTAAATTATTTATGAAATCACATTTAAGTTCTATTAACTTTCTTTATTAAGCAGCCAGACTTTTTGATATTCTAGACTTCTGAAAGTTTCGACACTTAATTCGTCATCTCTTAATTCAAGTTTATACGAAGATTTATAAGGACTAATGTCATTGCTGAATAATTTTATACAGGATTCGGCCATTAGCTGACTTAAGTCTATATTAATTTAGTAAATAATCCAAAATATTACTATTATTATTATTTTTCTCTATCTAGTTCTCTATCCTTTTCTAGAGCAAAGAATGTAACAGAAATAATATATCCTAAGACACACATCACGACCGTCTCTATGTACAGGAGTAGGTAGCGATCACAGACCTACGCGTTTCATTAACTACGTACACCTCCTCATACACATTCGGCACAACGTTCAGTATTACGCTCGAGGTTACGTACTAATACTATATAATCTTATTTAAGTGACTTTGTGAACTCGTTTGTACTATGACCAATCCCTCTAAGACCCAATTAATTAAACTTTTAATACTTTAATTAACAACGGTCATTCGTAGTTGCGAGGTTAATCAATTGCTTAACCTCATGAGTAGGGATTAGCTCACAAATGACTATGACTATAGTTGAGGTTCGTCATATATGTATAAGAATAATCAACTAAAACACTTTATCACGACCATTAACCCTTACGGAGTAGCCACAAACTAACGTGTCCTTCTCCGCAAATGCAGAATAAGTGTTTTATGACCTACTTGGTCGTTATAGGTACAATTAACATTATGTCACGTAAATAGAGATATTAAACTTAAATTACTGACAAACTACGTATGTTTGTGAATAATGCGACAGTGCAGTGGTTCACTACGGTCGTGAAAAGGGGTATCCCATATCTCAGCCTACCACTGTATAGGGATGCAGGCGTGACGTTTATATTTTTCCCGTCATGAGAAATTAACATATTATTTTGTATTATCAATCAATTCGACGTAGGTCAATTGTTTGGGGCTTGGCTCTGTATCAGTGGGTACAGGGTTCAAATCCTGCTTGACCATGTACCAATGAAGTTTAATGAATTTCTATTCTATTTTTGTAATAAAAATACATTTACGAAATGCATCGAAATATACGGTGAGGGAAAACATCGTGAGGAAACCTGCCTGTTCCCCGAACAGGTAATAGACAGTGTTTGTAAATAGTGACATGGCTTACCACCTGTCACATTGAATACTGACTTAGTCAACACGTGGGTTCGAGGTGTCCATAGAATTACTACCTTCGCAATTGCGGAGATGGAAACCTGAACCTTTGACTACCCCACAAGGGTTAATGGTCGTGAATGCGTTTGTCTTTTTTATGTTCTATTAACATGCCAGTTACCTATAATAACTTTGAGTGTCTGTTAACACTGAGTTATTTTATCATTATATGTATTTATATACAACATATGGATATAAAAAAGAGAAATGACGTATTTTACAACAAGAACATACTCTAGTTGCCAATAACAATTTTAACGAATTCCGTTTTTGGCACAGTCCTAACATGAAAAAACCTCAGGTAATATTTGCTACTGATCTCATTGTGTTTCTGGAAGTTTGCCAGAGTTTCACTGCGACAATTAGGTTTACGAAACCCTCAATTGAAGACCTGAGTTGAGCATGCAGGGGTATAAGATCAAATATTATGTAGTCAGTTTCGAAATAACCAGCTTGTTTGTGTGTTGACAAAGTAAACAAAATGCTTGTTATTTTATTTTCTACAATATGAACTCTATGCCATAGAGATTATTCGTTTTTTTGTTATAACTTTCTTATGCATTCTTTTCTTCAAAGTTTACACCAAGTTATAGAAGAATATCTCCAATTGGTTGTGCATAATTATAGTTTTCATGACGATCTAAACCTGCCATCCACCCAGGCTTCATAAATTTGTTGTATTTCAATATGCCCCAACACGTTCACATTCGTTACTTTATTTTGACAAACCATTCCGTACTCTATCACAAAGTCTTACATATTTTTTTCCGAAATTTACATACATATACATTAACGTCCTGTAAACATATTCGGGGTGCAGAGAACCATTGAGATCGCATTTACTTTCAGATTTAATTTTGTAATCGTCACGCATGGATTTAATATTGTATATTAATATTTAATATTAATATTGAACATTGGTGACCCGTTAGTGGTGCATAGCTCAGTACATTCCATCGACCCCTAATCTCTCTTTCAACATACAGATTTGACGTTTAATATAACCATATAAATAATGTTCATCATCTTAGCCCCTCGTATATTAAACTGTCCACACGTCGCTCGTAGTTTGCAGTACGGCGCAGCAAGATTAACCGGTTGCCGGCATTTCCGTTTTGTTTAACTCGAAACAACAACGGGTAACAATTTCGTTCGTTCTAATCAACGGGGCTTAGGGCTTGTTCACACTAAACGGGGGCGGGGACGGTTTTGACAAAATGTTTTTTGAGAATGGGCAGTAGCTTTAAATATAGTGTTATCCGGGTAGTTTTAAACAGAAACGGGTAGTAGTTTCTTTTATTCTATTGTGGGTTACATCTGCAGTGACTTAACATAAATAAAATCATTTGCTTTAAATACCGAAATAGAACCTTCAAATGGTAAGTACCTTCCAGGACTAAAATGTAACCTAATTTTTTGTTATCTAGTTTGGGTGCATTTAATTTGCATATTATATGCAACCCAATCAGTTTTTATCATAGATAATAACGTCATACATATAATTTACATATACGCCATCAACTAAGCCGCGTCATTCAATGCGTGTACGCGCCGAGCCTTACCAGCGAGTTACTGACAGCGACCGTATCGTGTTTGGCCGAAACCGCCGAAGTTTGCTCATTGGAATTTTCGTTGTTTTCACGGACGAAGCATCATTTTCCATACAAATTGGGTTTAGTATATACTCGATTTTATTTATAGAACCAATGAGCTGTGCTCGTCACGTGTCGTTTTGAGGAAAATGGGTATTGTGAGTTACGTTTTCAAAAGCTAGTTATTTATTAGGGTGTCGAATATAGTAATGGGGTATTAGGTATTTGGTTTTACAGTACAGCTGATTTATTTTTTCGTAATTTTCAAGACAATTTAAGTTGTGTATTAAAACAATCTTGTCCATAATCAAATTATACAAATTATTTCGATTCTTGCACCTCTTCTGCCCTACTTGCCTACCTATCTGTTCTTTATTATTCAAGCAACCCCATCGCCTGACACTAAATCAAAAGTAGTAGTGTAATTTACAGTGCACGACATACATTATTACCAATCCAAGTTCATAAACAAGCACAAACAACATTTCTTTCATAAAACAAGTTGTTGCACACGCAATTACGGTTCACTCGTTAGCCCTTGCATAGTTAAGCAGTCTGCGAAATAATTTATTTCAAAACGAGGGTAGTTGCCATTTCCGGTCCGCCATGTTGGAACCGCGTCGGCCATTTCCTCCCGCGATTGTAGATACCAGTGGCGACATCTGAGAATGCCATGCGAGCAACACGCGACCGCCCTAATTGGTATGCATTCATTATTTTGGATTGATATCTCTACAGGCCCGTTGAAGAAATTTGTTCCAGCTATTTCCGTCGAAGACAGCTGCTATTTCCTTTGTGTTTATAAACTTGTTGAGGGAACCAGAGTGAAGTGCTATTTCTATTTCTTTTGCATGGTAATAAGGTTGTAAACATGCGATTAGTGCTTTTTATGAAAGTGGACTTTTAAGTGCTAACAGTCACTCAAGTTCTGACTACCTGTCAGGTAATAAAAACATTATATGTTACGCATAACGTAGAGTAGCTGAGGCAGTTCAACGTATTTAGATAATAGCGAACTTAAATTTATATTTATAAAAAAAATCGACGTAGCTCAGTTGTTTGGGGCTTGGCTCTGTATCAGTGGGTACAGGGTTCAAATCCCGCTTGAGCATGTACCAATGGAAATGAACTTTAATGAATTTCTATGTACATTTTCGTAATAAAAACACATTTACAAAATGCATCGAATTATACGATGAGGGAAAACATGAAGAAACCTACCTGTTCGCCGAACAGGTAATAGTTAATGCTTGTAAATGGCGACATGGCTGACCGCCTTTCACATTGAGTACTGACTATCTGGTCAACACGTGGGTTTAGAGGTGTCCATAGAATTACTACCTTCGCGATTGCAGAAATGGATACCTGAACCTCTGACTACCCCGCAAGGATTAATTTTATTTATAAAGAAGAATATCTGGTAAAAAGTTCGATGTAAACATACATGAACTACATAACTATTGCATAAAAACACACTCAGACCAGAGTTGATGATTATGAAGCTTATGGTAGGTACTATACATAGAGTAATTAATAAGAGGAGTGGGCTTTATGCAATATTTTTATGGAAACTAGCGTGGTATTACGCGGGGTGAAACGAGGTACGCGGGATGAAGGGGAGATATTACTTTATTTTATGAGAAAACCAATCACATTCCATCAACTAACCAGACCTTAGACTACTCAATTACTTCACCGTAAAGCCATAATCGCAGTTAACGTAGCCAAAGGTATATAACATCAGCCGTCAGATGGAGCTCAACGTATCTCTTACAAAGGGGCAGAACGCGTCCATATCTTGGGAAGCACGTCTGCCGAATTTATCTCGGAGTTAGTCTCGCGTCGCGCCCCTTCCGTACAATTATTTACATGGAGCGAGCGCCGGCTACTGAATTGAATATGATCGCAGGATTGCTTGCTTGATGTATTGTTGGATATTTTGTGCTCGTGTTATGCAAGGGAATTGTGAAAGGAAATGCATTTGGAGTTTTGTTAGAAGGGTTTAGTTTACGAAAGGTATTATTTCTATTTATTTTTAGTTAGTTACTTTATCTAGTATGTTTTTAGGTGTATAGTGGCATATCGTCACCGAAAGTTTTTACATCCCTACATAGTTGGATTGAAAGAAGCCCATATAGAAATATCGTATGTATTTAAATAATCTTGTGAAGTTAAAAATAACGTGACATGTATTGAGTTCCTTTTGAGTTATATTAAAGTTAGTAAAATTGAGATAAGTAATTAGAGCTGACGAATAAACAACACAATATCTTAATGTACCCTCAAGAACAATTCACAGTAGCTAATAAGTTCACTCTATTCTAACACCATTTCAGCAATTCGCCACGGATAGACCATAACTTGTCCCTCTATATATCAGATTTAAACCCAAGTTAGATATCGAATTTTCAGCCATCTTGGAACTCATAAATCCACTCACGGCTACGAACCCTCAAGTATCCGTAGTACAGTTTCAAAACCTTAGCTTTGGCCACGTACCCAACTTCGTAGCACGAGTATTATATCAGGAAAAATATAAACTGGGAAAAGTTTGCTACGAATGAAACGGATTTTGAATTTGCACTCGTAGTTCGCGAACTACCAGCTGCATTGAAAAGATTTTTGTGCTAGTTATCAGAGAGATCAGTTTTGAGTTTTATATGCTAACTTCAGGTTCGTAATACCTGAAAAGGTGGATAGTACCTCGGGGCTTATATTTTGTATATATTTTAAGTAATAAATCTTCTCATGATCCTTTATCCTCTTTTCGTCGTAACCGGAACCTCGTAATCTTTACGTCTTTAGTTACTTTAAAAGTACACAACTATAAAGATTCTGCTGCCATTAAAATGAAATATTAGCTAAATGTTCCCCTATTCCTTTATCGAAATGTGTTAGTTAACATACTATTTACCCTCTAGGCTAACAAAGTATATATAGCTATAAATTTTAGCACAGTTACACAGTCCGGCATAATACCACCGTTAGCGGACAGTGTCAGCAAAAAGTCTGTCAACAATCTGCAACCGATAGGAAAGCCATTACCGCTTTTTGTGCGATCAACCATCCCCTCTCGCATAATGCTACATAGCTGGATTAATTGTGTGGAAAATAAGTATTTAAATGATTAATAACTAACGGGACTTATCGCGTAAGTTTTTGTATAATAAAATTACCTTTATTAACCCGATGTTTCGGCTACGTTGCAGTAGCCATAACGCGATAAGTCCCGTTAGTTATTAATCATGAGTATAAATCGTGAATCTCTTAAAACTATAAGTATTTAAATATTGCCTAATCGTGTTGTGAAAGTGTGAAACTCTTGAGAAGACTGTGATTAGTGCGCCCTCAGTGAACAGTTTCAAAAACAGCCTTGATAAACATTATAAAACTTTAAAAACTCAAGTGCAATCATATACACGCATCAGCTTGAAGAGTTGCTAGAGTATTTAATAAATAATAATATTATATTGTATTATGTAAATAAGTACGATGGTGATTATTCGAGCATATAGCTGAAGAATCATATGGATAATAATGTGACTCCGTTACAAAACATATACATGTAAGAATATACAGCCATACATTCCTTTGTATGTAGGTTTAATCACCATACACATAGGATACACGAAATTTCAGAGATAAAGGAACGACATTCAGACAATACCGTGAACATAAAATCTTCATATAAACATGCATATTGTCACCACACGAAATGTTCACTATCTCATGATTAATGAGTAACGGGACTTATCGCGTAAATTTTCACATAATAAAGTTACCTTTATTATTAACCCGACGTTTCGGCTACGTTGCAGCAGCCATGGTCACGGGCAGTCTGCTTTATTATACAAAAACTTACGCGTTAAGTCCCATTAGTTATTAATCATGAGTATAAATCGCGAATCTCTTAAAACTATAATATACACGACCCGGACTCACATAGTAAATAATGTAATATGATAAGGCATATTAATATTAATCCCATAATAATCTTGATGTTAAGAGTACCCGAAGAGATGTAATGCCAACCGATGGGTATTTTCCACGAAAGGGGTTTGAAGGATGTGAATAGATATGTATCATCACTACATAGTATAAAACAAAGTCGCTTTCTCTGTCCCTATATCCCTTTGTATGCTTAACTCTTTGAAACTACGCAACGGATTTTGATGCGGTTTTTTTAATAGATAGAGTGATTCAAGAGGAATGTTTATATGTATAATAACATCCATTAAATAGCCAGAAGTGCGAAGCCGGAGCGGGTCGCTAGTATTTTATAAAGCCATTAAATTTTAGGCTTAAAACTAAATCTACATAGTTCTTGATACAAGCATTGGTCAGTGTCTGTATACTGTGACATTGCTGATCACTGTTACATGAATGCATGTCATTAATTATTTGAACATTCTGCTTTATTATACAAAAACTTACGCGTTAAGTCCCATTAGTTATTAATCATGAGTGTAAATCGCGAATCTCTTAAAACTATAATATACACATGAAATCTTCATATAAACATGCATATTGTAACCAAGCTAAATGTTCACTATCTCGCATAAATACATCTTCATATACTTAAACTAGCGACCCGCTCCGGTTTCGCACGGGTATAAAATATATAGCCAATTCCACTATTTAATGGATGTTATTATACATATAAACCTTCCTCTTGAATCACTCTATCTATTAAAAATACCGCATTAAAATCCGTTGCGTAGTTTCTAAGATTTAAGCATACAAAGGGACAGAGAAAGCGACTTTGTTTTATACTATGTAGTGATAAGCATATTCTACTCCGCACTCGTTGATTAAGTTAAAACGTTAACATGAAATATAATCTAATTAGCGAGCCTAACGACGCTGTTCCCGCTGCAGGTGGCTTTAATAATAAACAATAATTATATCAGTCTTGGCTCCTTGCCCGGATAGGACAGTATTACGAAACCAACCTGCATTGTACCGCAATGCACCCGTTCACTTACCTGTAACGAAAAAATAGAACATTAATATAACGTAGCTATAAGCGCCGAGTGTGTAGGTAGATGTTAATGAAACGAAAGTGGTTTGGAAGTGGCAATTGGGAACAGTGATTTCTAACTACCGCTCTATAGAGAACGGGTGTGATGTTTATGTAGATACATACACTTTACGAACGTTATCCCTTGTGGGGCATACAGAGGTTCACGTTTCTATTAAAACAATTATATAGTGATTGTATGGCAGCCTTAAAACTTAGATAGTCAACACCTAATGTGACAGGTAAACCGTGCCACTTAAAAGTACTGACTATTCATATTTAAGATACATTCTATTTCTATAGTCACTTCCAAGTCTAGGAAATATGTGCATCATAATATTTCTGAAATCGCTTGCAAAATAAATACATGTGTACCTTAATAACATTGTCAGCATTGCGATGTTTAAATAATTAATGTCATGCATTCATGTAATAGTGATAATCAATGTCACAGTATACAGACACTGACCAATGCTTATATCAAGAACTATGTAGATTTAGTATTGAGCCAAAAATGTAATGTCTTAATAAAAGATACATATCTATTCACATCCTTCAAATTCCTTTCGTGGAAAATACCCATCGGGTAGCATTACATCTCTTCGGGTACTCTTATCAAGATTAACATTTTTTAATTAAAAAAAATATGATGATGATATTAATATGCCTTATTTTATTACATTATTTACTATGTGAGACCGGGTAATCACGATAAATAAATTAATAAAGATATTTCCTTTAGTTCGACGTCCCGACGTTTCGACCCAGTTGCATAGGCCGTGGTCGCGGGAAGACTCCGACAACTAGGTCGAAACGTCGGGGTGAAAAAGGTACTTATATCTTTATTAATTTAATTTAAAAACTCGAGTGTTTAAAAATAACTATTACATTAAGTATATACCAATCACGTGTTAAGACTTCTAAATCAAATAACAAACATAATGACTACATAAAACATAGTATAATCGACGTAATAGATAAACCATTCTCGTCTAAAGGCGCGAACCAACAAAACACCGGGTAAAATTCGAAATCGATATCCACCATTGTCTTCGAGACAAAGACTGGGAAAGCGAGTCGAATCCATCAGAAGCAAGTCTGAATCGAGTTCAGAAGAATCGAACTCATTGTGACCGAGCTATAATTGGCGAAAGTGCATGCGGAGTGGTAATTGCTAGTCTGCGCTAGCACCTACGAGTGTAAATACACTGTAATTATACCTTATTTAGAATGAAATTTCACTATCATTCAAAGTATACAGTGAATAAAAATGCTTAGATCAGGTTACATGTTCCAAATTCAATATTATCTACTGGTAACAATCAAAGACTCATAAATTACTAAATTAAATAATCGTTTTAGCTTCATTGTTGATCTAGAGCTCAAATGATGCAGCCATACTCTTTCTTGTAGTTTATTGCAAGCAACTGAAGAATTAGGCTTTTAGTAGTTTTCGGTGATAGGTTATCACTATATTACTTAATTTGATAAAATTAAGCCCCTACAATAATGCACTAACTTCATTCTCATAGAGCTCCTACAAGAAATATAATTATGATAAATAACTAACGGGATTTATCGCGTAAGTTTTTATATAATAAAGTTACCTTCAAACCGACGTTATGAAATATAATATACGACTTCTACTTAATACGCAAATACACCCGACCACTAAGCCAATGAACCAACAGTTCAACATATAACTTAAACGTCTTTTGATTAATAACTAAACAGGACATATCGCGTAAGTTTTTATTTGATAACCGTTTTAAAAAATTAACTTTACCTTTATTATTAACCCGACGTTTCAGATACGTTGCAACAGCCTTGGTAAACTTACGAGATAAGTCCCGTTTAGTTATTAATCATAAGTATAAATCGCAAATCTCTTAAAACTATAATTAAACTTCTTTAACTGACAAAGTCACCGAAACCTTCCTATTCTGCTATGAAAACAGAGGGTTTCTCCGAATGGCCCTTTGGGCAATCAATGCTCCTATGCAAATCATCCCGAGGATGCTCCACAATTCCGCATGAATGGTGTCGGTTACATTCGCTTTCAAAACGCCGCTGGGTCCCAAACTGTTGAGACGCCATTTTGGAAAATAATAAGAAATAGTATAACCGAGGGGTCAAATATGGGTGCCTTAGGAATTAGGTTCACATTTGTCCACTATATTCCGAATTAATATATAATTTTTATATTTATTTATTTATATATTATTATTAGTTCATAAACCCCGGTGGAAATGCTATATGTGACGAAGGAAATGTTTTGTTTCCGAAGTTCTGTCTACATTTGTTGGTTTGATTCTTAGTTGCTATACATATGTTTGTTACCAGTGTTAAGAATTAACTTCAGGTTCAAGGCCAATTTATTGTAAGTGCTATACTTAAATTAATCATTATATTTCTCAATAATCACCACATTGAATATTATAAATCTAAATATTTATGTAGAGTAAATCAATTCGCTAATGTATCACCACAATCCAAGTTATCCGAAGTCATTACTACAACGCTTTTACACATTTATTAACACTACACTAACTTAATTACGAAAGACGAGGAATGAAGTCAAGCGCGAATCCCAAGACCCGATCGAGATGGCGGAGCATTGTGGATGCCCTCTGCCCCATCTAGGGGACATAGGACCTTAATAATAATAACTTCATTACGATATAAAATACAAAATTTAAATCAAAAATTCTCACGCCATCTTTAGCACAGTTTGAGAAGCCCCTTCCTATAAATCGAGCGTCCTCCGTGGACACAATGGGAGGCTGCAATTAGACCAAGAGGCCACTCCCAAGATTGCTCTCGGCTCCAATTCTGACTGACGTGCTTCTTCGCCTTTCAGACTTAATCTCCGGAATCATGGCCTACGAGCCGGATTGGAATGCCTTGGAAAAGTTTACTATATGTATACGAGTATATCTGTTTATATTTTAAATCTATAACTATATATATTATATTATATTTTATATGGACAAATGGGGCTCCGTGATCTCTGCATACCCCTCGATAGGGAATCAGGCGTGATGGATATGTATCTGTAATCCTTGTTTGCATGACAGTCAGATGGACGTGATATTAAAAAAGGATGACGTTAGAAGTACCTATAACAGCCGAGCGTGTATGAGTGTTAATAAAGCGAAAGTGGTTTATCAGGATCACGAAGGAAAGGGATCCGTGATCTCTGCCTGCACCGCTACAGGGAAACGGGCGTAATGTGTATGTATGTTTATGATAGTCAGATGGACGACATATTGACGTTGTATTGGGTGACGTTAGGAACATGTAGCTATAACAACCACAAGTGTGTAGGAGTATCAACGAAGAGAAAGTGCTTTTTCAGAATCGAAACAAGTGGGGATATTGGTTTTCTATCTACCCCTTTGTAGGGAAAACAGTCGCAAAGTGACAAGATGGTACATGCTAGTTATATAGCTGTGACTAAGGAAGTAGCTTCTAGCAAAAGACATGGACAGACACTTTCACGACGATTGCCTTGCAATTACGAAGGTAGTAATTCTATGACCACCTCGAACCCACGTGTTGACCAGATAGTCAGTACTTAGTGATATATACATTCACGTCTTTCAATCCCTTTTGGGTGGACAGAACCTCGGAGATTTCGTATCTCCTAGATCACTTTTTAACATATTGGTGTTGCGATGTCATGATGAAATATTGGTGACAGATTGCTAGCCCATCGCCCAATTGATCCCTTTTTTTAGTCATTTAAGTCGCCTCCTACGACGCCGAAGAACAGCAGCTAGTTAGCATTATTTTTACATTTGTTACGTTACATTATTTATTCATTCTATTCGGCTTTTTAATTCTATTACGAATATTTATTTATTTCTATGCCTAATAAAAGATTACTAGAACTAGAGCGTACTTGAGAATCTCGTCTCATCCACACCGATGGTCGGCTTTATTAAAAATTCTCGACCTTTTTCCAGTAGAGGGAGTCAAATTGAAAAATACTCTCAATTCCAATCCAAATGGACTGGATAATATTGTGAATATCTTATTAAAGGAATTTATCATAAATTAAATCCATTAAAGGTAGAACGAACGAATTTTTTCATGCTTAACCTTATCAAAGCCTAAAGTTAACATTTGCTTGATAGTTAGAGACAAATATCCTCTAACTTATTTAAAATTAGGAATGTTAACTAAGTTAGGGGTTGTTATGGAATTAACGGTGTGCCCAAAGAATTCTATCAAACCCTGGTTGTACCTTCTATCAAACATTCTGCCTAAGGGACCAGTGATCAATGTTATCTATTGTAAGAAGGGCTAGCAATATATCATCAATGATCTACTGCAATAATCGTGCAAAAAATTACATAGGAAATATTATCGCCTCTCCAAGGTTCCGTGACATCACAATTCCAATATATTAAAAAGTGATCTAGGAGATACGAAATCTCCGTGGTTCTGTCCACCCGAAAGCGATTTAAGGACGTGAATGTATCATATAGGTACAAGTACCTTATACTTATATAGGTAAAAGTACTTTATACCCCCTTGTCGCTTCTTACGGCAACCCATCTTTCTCAATCCATTCCCTCGCTTAATAAAACTGCAAGTCGGCCCCGAGTGCGCGCCATTTCCCCGAGAAAACCTCAAAGGGACTATTTCTCTCCCTACCACTCGGCGTCTAATACATACAGAGGAATAGGTGTATAGAATGCGTGGATAACTGGGAATAAAAGTATTGTACGGGAAGAGAAAAATAATTATAAGTGTCTATGAAGTGATTGTCAGGATTGTTGTTGGCGTTCAGGGGTCTTAGTCCACTAATGGTTTTAGCACAAACGCAGTTCAATATCAGATCAGTAGTGTGAAGTTGGTCATTGGTAGCGCATGACCAAGTGTCAAATTTCATCATTGAAAGCAAAAATGTTAAATTTTGCTTAAATAATGGCGAAATTTGTCACATTTGTTAATCTACTATCAACTCTTACTGATATGATATTGAACTATTATTTTGCATGAAGCATTAGTGGACTAAAGCCCTAGGATAGTTTCTGTCTCTCCAATTGGAAAGTAGAGACATGAATATATACATAAAAATGAATAATGTGTGTCTATGAAGTGAGACAATTGCCCTCAGAATAGATTCTTTCTAGTTGGCAAGTAAGCTAGGGGCTACTTTACATAGGAACACATATGTATTATTGAGAGTTAAATCATCTGCACTTGCTTCTTCGGAATAGAAACTCATCCTTGCTTAAATAGGAATAAAATCGCTAGCGCACAATAATAGAATAAAAATGAACAAAAAAAAACTTTGTCGCCATTGCTGTTGTATCGAGATTTTCCACTGGTTAGGAATGCAATATTTTTGTCAAAGAGTTTACCAGCTTTGATATTAATTAATGTTAATTATTTACCTTTATAAAATTATGGGTAAATTCTCAAAATGTATTACTTATTAATGTCTTAGAGACGAAAGATATATTACGAGATTATCCAATATTAATGCATTCTGTACACCCAATCTGCTAAGGGGTACCATTTGCGAAAACGGGACATTATTAAGACATCACGTTCTCAACTTCGCGGATAAGATTCCATCTCATTTAATACATCAAACCTGTCTATCTTGCAGGGGCTGGCAGAAACCAATATGAGGACTTCTTGGAATTCAAACAAGAATACTTTTATAGTTTTAAGAGATTCTCGATTTATACTCATGATTAATAACTAACGGGACATATCGCGTAAGTTTTTATATAATAAAATTACCTTTATTAACCCGACGTTTTAGAATACTTTTCTTCCTACAGTTTTTTTATGGCCTTATGTTTAGAGACTCAGATTGAGATTACTAAAAAAGAGATGTTGATTATGAAGACGTTAGAAGAATAATGGAAAGATTTTATTTGTTAATAACCAAGTTTGGTCAAACGTCGCTACCTGTACGTTACTTCATACACTTAGATAGAATGCACATGTGATATAAGCAGGATTAAGAAAAATTACACTGTGAGGTTTAACTTGTTATAGCTCAGTGGCAAACCATCCCAATCTCTATAATTCACAATTAAAGTGCCTGAAGGGATACACACTTACACAAAACCAAATCATGGATTATAGCCGTTATATTTATGTATCCCGCAGGATAGGTAAGTCAGTGCCTATATACAGGGATACGGTTCACTACCTATCACGTTGGGTGCTGTCTATCTAATGATACGCGGGCTTCGAATGCCCCATACCTAACATGCTTTCGAAATTTCGGAGATGGGCATTGAAGCTTCTAACTACCCCGCCATAATAAAAAGGGAGTGTGTATACACAAGTCGTGAAGCGTATGTTATGTTATGTTTTATGTTATACTTATGAATGCATGTGATTTTATTATGAACAAACAAAACAAGTATTATAAACAAGCTCAGTCTACTTTGTACCAGTCTTAAACTTCTAAGTACTACTTGAACCCTAGTTTCAACACATGCATTGCTCCATCAATCTAAACTAGTAGATAATCAATATGTATGTATGTATGAGTGTGTATGTAAGGAGGCTGCCTCCATTACCTTCTCGGAAACCATGAAGGCGCACAGTAAATAGATTCTGATCGAGAACGATCCATAATTAACTTATCGTTCTGAGATCACGTTGTGGAGGATATAGCGCGATTCTGCTATTAGGAGAGTTAATTTATTATTGTCTTGCAAAAGTAATTTAACGAGATAAGTGGGATTGTGTAGGCACAGAGCCTATCCATCTGTAGAATAACGTGCGTAATATGAGTATTAAATCTTGTACATTAATGAATTTAAAGTTCTATTCTAAGAGTTGTAAGAAAAGTTACATATTTTTTTATTATCATCGCTTCAGCAATTCCATCCCAGAAGCACATATTGCATTTTAATCCTAATTTAAATATACGTTAAAGATGGAGAAAGGCTTTGCATTCTATTAAATTAATTTATACCTAACTTTAGCTCTCAATTTTATAATCACTTACTACCTATAACTCCTACCCGTAACCTATAATCCATTTCCAGACAAGATGATGTTAAACTTTTCCATTTTTAAGTAAATTTAATATCCTAAGGCCGGGTAATAAAAGTAGAATCAACCACAAAGATTATCGGAACTAATTAGCCTGAAGATGGGAAATTGATATTGAAAGTAATTTCAATTATTAAGGTAGCTCCGTCCTGATTAAGGACCTTCAATTTTGTCCCCCTGCTACTGCATTTTTCAGCAAAAACAAGAATACTTTCTTATGTAGTTAATTTTCAATATATAACATAATTAAATTTTCACGACAGTATTTTTTGTTGTTCATTTAAGTACAAGCGTACACATTAATATCTCTATGTTCCACCATGACAGTCAGAGACTATTCCACAATTACAGGTCGAATGTAACATATTTCAAGTCTCTGTTTCAACATACACATGTATTGATGTTCTCATACACTTTATTTTCAGATTACTGGAAAATAATATCCCTAACGCGATGACTATTGTTCAATAACTACCCTATAAACACAAACCACTTCATTTACCACTCCTTGCACCTAACACTCCTCTTATACTATCTATACAGGAAGGTTTAGCGAAGCATATTCGAAAGTCGTTAGGCGAGAACCTAGCATCCATCCAACGCAATGGGAGCCATCATGCAAATGACCCTAGCCATTCCTACTTTTCGGCTTCGCTCCATTTTTCCACCTTCCTACTTACCTACTTTGTGTTCAGTGGTATTATAAAGTAGATGTTTTGGTGTATTAAAAATGATTATAGCAGATTAAAGTTTATTTATTCCGTCCTGTGCTAGACTAAGACATAAAAAAGCTAACTAGCTGCTGTTCTTCTCTGCATGTCGTAGGAGACGACTAAGGGAGTGGAAACCTGTTACTAATGTTCCATTATGATATTGCAACCCCAATATTCATGCTAAAAAGTGACCTAGGAAATATTGTGTCTCCGCCATCTAACTTAACCTGGCCACCCCAAAAGGGATCAAAGGACGTGAATGTATATGTATGTAAAATATAATTGTATATTATATTAGCAATTATAATATCATTTGCTTTAATCTAATATTATGAGATTTGTACCTGTTATGTATCAATTGCATCACAACACCAGCAATTATTTATAAAGGTTACTGAAAATGTGTTAGACTTCCATAGTATATACACCCCGGAATAGGAATAATATAAAAGGACTGAAATGAAACTATGTCAATAACATATACAAACACTAATGATTTTAAAACTGGTAATGTAAGGATCACTAATCTCTATCTACTCCTCTGTAGATAAACGTGAGATATATGTACATACATACACATCACGCCCTGATTCCGTTTAGAGGGGTGGGCAGAAATCACAAATCCCCATCTGTCCCGATCTTGACAAACCTTACTTAAACTTACGCTTCACTGACACTCATACACACTCGGCGGTTATAGGTACTTCTATCATCATCCTTTTTCAATATGTCGTCTATCTGACAGTCATATGTCTTATTGGCGTATGTATACATGTTATAAGTTCATACATAAGTAAACAATATGATATCTCGTCGCATCTAAGCCCAACATTATATGGCATATCACTGGCGTACCTTTATTACCTAATCCTCTAATGGAATATACCAATTTGTATGCTGGTGGCTAACGTGTAACTTATTCAGGCAAATAGGTATTAGATAGTTTTTGGCACACAAATTTTGTTAGGGACTTAATGGGAACGAAGTAGGTTAGTTGTTTCACGAAGAAACATATGGATGTAGATTAAAAACATATTTAAAGTGACTGTGAGTGATATAATGTGATTGCTTTGTTAATTCTTAAACGTAGATGTCACTAATAGTCCATATCAAACACTTTATAATTCTTTACAAAGTGTATGCTATTGTTGACCGATAACATTAATATTTATGTATTAGAGATTCTGTCCACCTTAGCCGAAACAAACATAAAGATTGCATATTGTGATGAATGCGCGTTAACATTTCTTTTTAGAGAGAACTTTATACAATAGTATCGCAAGCAGGGCTGAGTCCCTAAAAAACTTCTAAAATAAGATCAAGTCCTAAAACCTAATATTCAGAATAGGCCCAAAGCATTTCTATACAACCTCCTTTCTCAACGCCTCCTTTGAGACAAGTTAGATCCTATGGAACTAAGTAAATTCTTGTTCAGCCGTTAAAAGCGACAGATTAGTCCTGTTCCAGTGTAAAGGTCTTATTCGAAACATGTTTAATTAGGACCCTCGCTACGTTTGTGTGAAGCGACTGTGCTGGCGAAAACAGGACCCTAGCATGGAACCTTTTTGCTCATTTACGAAAAGATACGAAATACGTTTATACGAAAAACCTTCTCACAAAACGTAGGAGAGAATATTAATAGACGTAATCAATAGTTATATTAGATTTGAATAATTATTTGAGCTATGTGGAACAAAAGCGATAACTAATGTCTCTTTAGTCGCAATAACTAGCATTAGTATCGAATAAAGTCGAGAACTCTTAACGATGAAATAACTTTCATTCATCTCATAGTTTCTAAGTGGTCTCCATCGACAATATCAGGAAGTAAATACATTAGCTGGTTCCATTCTGCTAAAGTATGGATGACGAAAGAGATGTAATTGGAGAAAAGTGTGTCCATCCATGGATAATTCCAACACATTCAAGACGACTGAAGATAATCTTTTGTCAAGTTAAGAGCTGACCATATGGTGAAAATAGGGTTTCATAAGGTCAAAAATGAACTACTTCACCATACCGGATATAGACACTAACTATTAACTAATCCACTAACGGTGCTTGTAAAATGTACGTATGTGACAGTATCGATGTATCTACATATGTTAAATGTCAGTAGCTTAGTCATCCATGCTAGACCCTAAACCAAGTCGCAACTAAAAGACACAATTAGCAAATGAACCGTAAACTCAAAGATTAATGTTACCGCCTAAGCAACTACGGGCTAACTTAGCTAAGTAAGAAGTTTCGACTCAGCTGTTTTCTTTCGTACTTGCTGTTTATTTATTTTCACTCTGCTTAACGAATAGATACGAGGAGGTGGAATCGATTTTGTTTTTCGTATGAGATTGGGCTTTGAATATATAATAACTAACTAGTTGATATTGGTGTCAGTCAGAAAAATATGTCAGTCATTTCTATAATAAATTATTATAGTTTAATGAATAACATATCAATTTATTATAGACCATATTAGTGGTCTGTCAGGATTGGGACAAATGGGGTTCCGTGATCTCTGCCTGTGATGTGATATGTATGTAAAATAACCATAAGAATACATAACCAATTCTATAAGTATTATACACGTGTCTTTAAACAAAGAAAATAGATATACCTGTCTACCTGTCTTCTAATAACATATTTGTAAAGAAGACTGTAGAAAAATCACAATTACAACTAAAGCGTAGCTAATAGTCAAGAAAGTCGAAAGTCACCAGGCACCACCATAATCAGTGACGCAATAGTGTGGAAGTGACTTCTTCCATTGACTATTGTCATGGCTCCGTTACGCACCAATTATTACTTTATTGTACTGAATACAGTAGTTGAAGAATCGCATGGAAATAGTACGGTTTAAATAATAGGTAAACATACATTGTAGGTAAAATTTTGCGTAAATATCGAGGTTGTCATGCCTTTAAAATGGAATGTAAGTGACAGGTTTTCAGTACTTGTCTCTTAGTATGGTGTCCTTCTAAAAACATGGTGGAAAAATGTAAGCTTGTTAATATTCTATTAACGTTTCATATTAGTGAGGAAGGAAAAATAATAATATAACATTAAAATGACATGGTTACATGATTAGTATTTTTTCTAAAACATTTTAGCAATAATTGTATTACTTTTACATACACATACATTCACGACATTTAATCCCGTTCGGAGTGGTTTCCACCATGTAGATAAAATGTCTGTTGGGTCACTTTTTAGCGTAAATAAAGGAATTGTGATGTTATATGAAACATTGGTGATAGGTTGCTAGTCTATCGCCCATTAGATTCGATTTACCCCTAGTCCCTTAGACCACATGCCGAGATGAACGGCAGTTAGTTAGCATTCTTTTTACGTCCCAGTGAAGCAACAAGACTGGCACGTTATTACTTATAAACTCACCATTTCGAGAATGACCCTCCTCAAAATATTACTGAGCCTTCTGGCCCCCATGCATTTTTTTTTGTCCCCGAACCACTTCATCCAAGCAATCACTATCTGTAGTTTCACCATCACTATTCCCGACACTTTCACCTGCATGGTCGATCACCACTTTGATATTCTCACCAATAGGGTTCGTCACAATCAACGTGGGTTCACTGGCTCCAAACACTTTCATTTTAACTGTATCATCATCGAAAACTTCATCTAAATTTGTTTCTAGTAACCCTTCACTGCGCAGAACTTTGGTATTTGTTTATATCATGACACAATATTGCATCTACACTGCACGATAGCTGTTTATCTTTAGCGTCTATACTTTTTTCTTCTAGCTTAGTTTGTTCGTTAAGAATGTCTAATTTTCGCTTAAACAGATCTTTGTTCTTTGGCACGCGCGATATGTCTTTAATAGCATAAGTCTTTTGCGTACTAGGTCTGGGTATATTAGACTGAACCAACATTTTCACTGCAGTGTTCAAATTTTTAAAGTAATTGTACTCCATCACTGTTGTTTTTTAACTTTCGTCGGGGCAGCGAAACACATTCTAAATGCCGCCGTGTTTGGTGCAGTCACTTGCATTCTTTATGGATAACTAGTCGTTTCTGTTTGTAGAATATTCCATGCCTAGGCTTTAGTGGGGAGGTCGACAATACAGTACATAATATATGAGGCCACGGACAACTGTTCTCGAGGAAATGCTCTCAGATATTTATAAGGATTTTGTACCGGGTTAATGCTCATCGACAACACTACGGCACTTTGAGAAATTTAGCTCTCTACTGGGTTTACGGCGACTAACGGGGATAACGGTTTGTCAGCAACTTTAAAGGAGTTATTTTTAGTTTAAAATTCAGTTATTTGTAAAATTTCTATTCGTATCTATTCTTATAAAACATTATTTAAAAATTCAAACAAAGCACTTTTTAAACAAAGAAGTAAGCTGTCAAAATTCGCCGAACTAGACCATTCTCAAATTTAATTTCATATCATCATAACAAACTATAGGTTTTCATTGGAATCATGAACATCAGCTCATACATACAATTACCTATGTAATCAAACACCTACCTATACATTATCATGCAACAATGTTATTACAACTAGAAAATAACAAAAAAATCTCAGTATCTAGCACAAAATGCCTGAACAAACGTCTCTAACACAATTATTTATTTATATCTTCACTTAGTTTTATCGTGACACGACCCGGTCTCATGTAGTTAATAAAAAATGCGTACAAATCGCGTGTACTTAAAAGTAACTAAACCAATTAATCACGTCGTACAATAGCCGGTCGCACGTTGTATACGAAGCCATTAACTTTGGCGAAATCCAAAGTCATCTCCCCAAGTGCACTCCGGAGGCAACACACTGTCTAGACTAATGCCAGTGTAAATTCAGTAATGAAAAATTGCATTATACGAAACAACATTAATCTTCGAATGGAGTGTGTACTCGATATTGGCAATGCAGAACGTTTCCATAAGGGAAAAGGTGATTACCAATTATTGATAAGTCAAGTAGGACTACGTTGAAAAGAATACTTTGATTGAATTTATGAACAAAACCATTATAAACTTATAAATATTGGTTGATAATAATCAGATAAAAGTAGCAAATCAAACTTAGTTACTATAATTAATAAATTAAAGGCAACTAAGTAAAGTTACTTAGAGGACTAGTAACTTTACATTCCATATTAATATCTACATGAACAATTTTCGAAGAAATATTGTCTGGCCCAGAATAAAAGTAACGTATGTTTATGTATGTACGTATACCCTACCTATCTTTAGGTAACGTACAAACCTTATCATTATCAAGAAAAATGCGATCACAAATGTTTAGATTTCCATCTCCGCAATCGCGAAGGTAGTAATTCTATGGCCACGTGTTGACCAGGTAATCACTACTCTATGTAGGTGACAAGCCACGTCGCGATTAACAAGCACTAACTATTAACTGTTCGGGGAACAGGTAGGTTTCCTCACGATGTTTTCCCTCACCCTAGTACCAATAGTAGTCTAGGACGTGAATACATACACCCACGCACTAAGCCAACAGATAAATTACGCCCAATCCAAACAGCCGTTCCGTGGAATCCATCTCCTATTCGGGAATAAATTTCAATATGTATATTCGATCAGCATCTTTGGATAGGTGAACGAGGGAATAGATTTCCTTCTATGTATTGAATCATTATATTACACATTGAATATAGAGTGAACGGGTTTATTAGAAGTTAGGATGTATAAAAAAAGACGGACGTTAGAAGTATAACAGCCTAATGTGTATTAAGAGGTGTATAAGTGTCAATGAAGCGAAAATGGTTTGTTTGAATCGGCATATATGGGGATCCATGATCTCTGTCCAACCCTCTACTGGAAAACGGGCGTGATGCGCGTGTATGTGTGTATTTATATACTTAAACTCAGGTTAACATAACTAAAAGTATATTTCGTCCCTAATATAATTATAGATACTGTTATAGAATTACTAATTTAGTATAACGGTGAAATATTTTACAAAATCTTAACGAATTACAAAGCCCCGTAATAACCTAACATAACAACTTCTTTCAAATCACAGTTATTTAGACACTTTACAATAACTATTGGTCACTTTTTTAGTACAATATAAATTCTACCCAAATCAATCAGCTGGTAACCTTCTTATCTTCGTCCTAGACTTAAGCAACAGCCTTTAGGAACCCTAACTATGTCCTTGAGAGTCGAATTTGCAATGTTCTATTACTCAACTAATCATACCAATTAACATTGAATATTCACCTCTAATTGCTTACGTACATACACGGAAATGTACTGATGAGTTACTTTGTTTGCCAAATGGTGTAATGAACTCGTTGCATTAAGGTTATATAGAACATGCCTTTAAAGGTCATGATCAATGTTTATAGTACAAAAATAATATATACATATCATGGCCATTTTGTACAAATTAGGCAGAGATCACTGATCCACGTTTTGATAGATTATTTTCGATTCATTAACATCCATACATCTTCACATACACCCCATGCAATTATAGATACCTGATACGTCACTGTTTTTTAGTATATGGAGAATAGGATAATATATACTCATTACGAATGTTTAGTACTACTTAACCAAGAACATAGCATTCCTTTCATAGTAAACTAGAGTAGGTTGTCTTAAGAGATCATTGTAATGAAAGCATTCCTCCTCTAAATAGTTTGGACGTGACTCAGTTATAACCAATCTGTTTACGGTATTGAAATGATCTTGTTTCACATACTTCATATGGTAATGTGTACATACATACATACACACAACATCACGCCCTGTATGTAGAGGGAGAGTGCAGACATAATAAATCCCGATCCTGACAAACCACTTTCGCTTCATTGACACTCATACACCTAATTCACTCGGCGGCGGTTAAAGGTACTTCTAACGTCACCATTTTTAAATAAGGCGTCAATCTGACACTCATATGTCTTATTATACAAACACATACACTAAATCTTCTAACAGAAAAACTTGTTCAGATAAATGTATAATTTATGTGTATACATACTGATAAAGGATGACTTTAAACGTCGAGTATGTATTTAGATGTATGGATGTCAAAGAAGCGTAAGTAGTTTGCCAGGATCTGGAAAAATGGGGTTCCGTGATCTCTGTATACCTCTCTGTTGGGAAGGGAAGAAATCTGTAGGGAGACGGGCATGATATGTATGTATGTATAGTCTTTAAACTATCTAGTGAAAAGAAACGTTTAAAAATTTCATTAAAAATGTATGAATGAATCTCTATCTACCAAGCGCGAAATAATTACGTAATATGATACTTTTGTCTCATTCAATGTACTGAATAGAACCTGAACTGTTGTAATGGAACCATTGCATTGTTTTGAAACATTGTTTTATCACTGAATCAGTCAAGTGCTTATCGGAATAAAAATCTGGGTATGCATGGCAAAAAGTGTACTTATTTTGAACTAGTTGTATACACAGTTTCACATACTTGGCAACATACAGCCGGCACCATATACAAAGATAGATAGACATTATAAACATTCATTTTATTTATATATTTACTCAATTTCACATATGTATTTGCTCGTATTAATACTCCTAATGATAGTTCCTATACGAAATACACACAAATACCCTCGCATTTTCATTGACACTATCTATTACTTGTTATTACGTGTGAACTTGAAAGTAGGTCTATAGCAACGTGAATTTATGATATATTTAGGTAACGAAATAAACCATTTATTTATGTACATATCAGAGGCATAGGTAGATTTCCTCTACGTTGTTTTTTGTTGCTCACTGTACCTCTATGTACCACAAACCATAATTTATAACTTTTGTCATTCAAGTCTAAACAAACAGCTGTTCGCTTAGCACTAAAAACACCTAGATTACCAGTCCCATAAACGCAGACAATGGCCATAAAAACCGAAAGTAGGTGCAATCGAAAGCCTCTACCCACTATCAAGTCGTAATGATCGGCCAATCACGACTGACATGTGAAATCGACCTAATAAACGTTTTATTTCGCGTACAGTTAGCTACTTTAACATGGTATTAGAATAAACTTAGTGGCTCATATTAGACTCCAATTTATAAATATATTTGAAATGTATTTTTGTTATGTGCTAGTCTGAAGCGTTAAATGAGTGCTAACTAGCTGCCGTTCTTTCCGGTATAACGTAAGAGGTGACCCCAGGGGGATAAATGGAATCTATTAGGAGAAGGGCTAGCAACCAGTCACCCAATATTCCATATGGCTTCACTGTGAGTTATTTTTAGATATAATTTTGTATAACCATCTTAACAGAAACTTATAAGTAAATGAAGTAGCCGACTTAATCGTAGCTTTTTTGTGTAATGACTACGTAATGATGTTACTAAGGGTCTGAAGTAAAGGCTTTTTGGACAAAACACTGACTAATATTATTTAAATATTCCTGTGAAAATTATTTTGGCACTGAGAAAAATTAAATAACTTGATCTTTGTTGTTTTTAAGATACATCCAAAAGGAATGTTTATAATTCCAATCGTATTTGTAATTCATAATGTGTCTTCAATAACAATCCATTGAACACCTGCAAGATGTTTACAGATGACGACTCGATTCCAAACAATGTTAAGATGGCATCGAACTCTTTTGCAGATAAAAATATGTACGAGAAAAATTAGTGTGAAATTGCTAATCGTATCAATAAAATACGATAAAGATACAAGTTATACTCATAATTATAAATAAATTATTTTTCAGAAACTAAGCATAACATAACATACATTATTATATTATATATCATTATTATATTATTATATAGAATTGCCGTATTATAGACGTATTATAGGTAGACGCCATATTAAAAAAGGGTGACGTTAGGAGTACCTATAAACGCCGAGTGTGTATGAGAAGATTTATGAAAGTCAATGAAGCGAAAGTGGTCTGTCAGGATCGGGACAAATGGGGATCCGTGATCTCTGCCTACCCTTCTACAGGGAATCAGGCGTGATGTGTTTTGTAAATATTTACGACCCGGTCTCGTATAGTAAATAAGATAATGCACTAATCCTTCCAGTCTGGCCAACATCAGAATCGCAGTCAATTAACGAAATGCATTCCTTAATCGCGCACCGTATACCCGAAGCCACTAAATCAGTAACGGCAACATGACCAACTTGGTCGTGTGTGGACAACTGGTTTAGTTGCGAAAGTTGGTGTTCCGAGGAACATACGTAGTTGAAAGTCGACTTCGAATGCACTTATGTATACGCATATGTGATATACGTAGATATACTCTGATCTGATAGGACAAAACCTCGAAGATTCAATAACTTGGTTACATATGTATACACTTCACGCACGTTTCCCTTAAGAAGGTAGGGCTGAGATCACGGGTGCCTATCTGTCCCGATCCTAACAATCTACTTTCGCTTCATTGACATTCTAACATCTTCTCATATACACTCGGCGGTTATAAGTAATAAATTGGTTATGCTAGATTCCATTGATGACTAGTCATTTTTGTCTTGACAGCCAGTAAGAAAGTATGCTAGTTAACATATGTATTTTTACGATCCATACATGTAGTAAAAGGTAGGTTTGGCTAACATACATCTATATTAATTTATATTTTTATAATATATTATATGGATAACCTACTTGTTTTGTTATAATAATAACATAGCTAATATTAGTAACAAACAATAACAAGACAAAATATTAAATCTCTATATTATATAAGTAGTTGCTTAATGACTTTTAATTCGTTACATAAAACAATCATGATTTGATTGTATCCCTTTAGCAGAACATCTCTTTGTAACAGGGTGCCTATTCTTAAAGAGATAAAAATACCATTACGGGTTTGTGTTGGATGATAGCTTAGTTTTGTAAAATTTCGTTGTAAAGATGAAGGTTATTTTGGTAAAGCTTCTGTCGAAGATTTTATCATCGACATTTGGATAAGTACATGATAAATGACATATTAAATAGTGACGCTAGAAGAATTTATAACCGCTATGTGTGTATGAGATGTATAGCTGTCAATGAAGGGCATATGGTTTGTCAGGAACGAGATAAATGTGGATACTTTACTTACTTTCTCTGTACCGACCTTTCTGAGGGTAAACCAGCTCGACGTGTATATATGTATATACTTATCGTATTGTGTAATGAGCTTGGTTATTGGGGGATGAAATTATTTAATTAATGATGGTTGCTCTGTGGTGATAAGCTGCCACAATCTATTTCCATTAACATCATATCACAGATTAACACTGTTTAATTAACAAGACTATAACGAACGAATGAACAAATATTAATTATCGTTTAAGCTTCAGTATCATCCCAGTCCAACCTCAGTTACTAAAACTAGCATCGCAGAATAGACCCCTAAAGCATTGAGGCTTTCATTATTTATATTACATAATCTGCTTACTAGTGATTTCATCACGTTGAGAAAAATAAATGACTTGCACCACCGACGCCATTAGAGATAGCGAAACGAAATCGACTTTCAATCAAGCGCGATCGCAAATAACTACAAATTACTAGTAATTGGATAAAACTTGATTAAATAACAAAAGACAAATGACCCGACACAACTTCAACGGTTATGCTAAAGGTTATAGGGGGATATTACGTCTTAATGAGAGTGTATGTTGGATTTTAGAATCATATAAGGTGTATGTAGCGTGCAGAACAGAAGTGCATGTATGAGAAGGTTAATGGTTGCGAAAGAAGCAAGAGATTATTAGGATCATTCTAAGTGGCGATCGATAGTCTCTGCCTATACCGTTTAGGACGTAGAGGCGTAAATATATGTATGTATGTAACATATGTATAAGACGTAAACAACTTAGTCACTTGTGGAATAGAAGATAGATAGAAGCCATCTAAAAGAATGAGCTTTACACATAGACTCACGTCCTTTTATCCCTTTCGGTGTAGACAGAACCCTAGAACATAATCTTCTTGGTCACGTTTACCGTAACTATAACAGATGGAATAACACTAAATTTAGTGACCGGATACTAGGCCATACATACATAAACATCACGCCTGATTCCCTGTAGAGGGTAGGCAAAGATCACGGATCCCCATTTGTCCCGATCCTGTCAGACCACTTTCGCTTCATTGACACTCTACATCTTCTCATACACACTCGGCGGCTTGTTTATACTAGGCCATTTAAATAAACTAACCATTAATAATAATTAGCCTTTAAATTTCTCTCTCTCTCTCTCTCTCTCTCAATTCTTGCCCTCTCTTGGGTGTAGGCCTCCTTCAGCACCTTCCAGCAACTTTGGTCTTGTGCTATTATATTTAAATCCTTCTATCTAATCTCTAAATCTAATTATATTTAAATCTTTCTTTCCTATTACCCAATACATTCCATATACTGTCCGATACCTACAGAAAAGAAAGGCAGCTAGTTACCCTTCCATTTACGTCCCAAACTTGCAATAGCCTTACGAAACCGTGATCCGGTTGGCTTCGTTACACACCGCTTCCTTATACATTATTCTTGAGAATAAAAACATCGAAAAGCGACCTTCGGCGGGTCAATCGCATCTTAGAGCGTATTATGTCACGCTTTTTTTGTTATATCTGTTTTATGCGTAACTTGAACTAGATTACTTTGTTTTAGTGATGGAATAACCATCTGTCTAGTGTATATAGTTTCAGCAGGCTGACGGCAGACCTCCAGTAATGGAGTGCCACTAGAAGAAGAAGTGTATATAGAGTGATTGAGTAAACCTATGTAGTTGACAGTGGTCTATCAAGGCTTTTGAAAAGGTTATCAGTCAAGAAATAATGTATTTGTATGTTTTTTTCGACACAGATGTTTAAACTATTAATATGGGGATTTTAATTTATACACCACTTCCTTCGTAATTTATTATGTACATGTACTTTGTATATGAACTTACAAACCTAGAATACTAACAATAATATCATGATGCTTATGTAGTACATATAATCAAGTACAGTTTGTTCCTGAATTGTACAATCATTGACTTTAATTCAAACTCATAATACGAGCGCATATCACTAATTTAAACAATTGACGACGCGTCCAAAAGATATCACACACAGAAACAAAAGACTAACAACAAGATTCACAAAAGCCTCATGGAAACTGAATCAATGACATTGAAATACGGCTTAATAATTAATATATAAATTAAACTATGGAATATCGATGGTTTTGCTGATCTATCGCCAATAGAACTTCGATTATCCAATATTTGTATTCCATTATAGATATTACTACGCCATACAAGAAAGTCTTAAGAGATGAGAGTCTTTTTAGGACATAGACTGTTACGAGGCATGTATAAAATAACTATTGTGTTAAATTCGCATATAGTTACATTGGTACGTATAAATATACATACCTGCCTCCCTACATAAGAGGAAAACTAAGAGCACAGATCCTTAATTATCCCGATATTGTAAAACTTTGCTTTAGGTACTCCTTACATAATTCTTTTACAATATATCGTATGTTTCAAATTTAAAGACCAACACAAAAATACAAAATATACTGGACAATTAAACAACAAAAACAAGAATTACATTTTACGGCTTATTACACTAATAACTTAGTAACCCAGATATTCCGTCACCAAGGTGAAAGGGGACTGAGGGACGTAAGTAAATATAAGTACGTGTCCTGTATTGCCACATTATTTTGCAATAATCCGCCGACAGTGTAGAGGTCATATTACTTGCCAAATGACATTCAACCGCTCTTTTGACGTAACACGAATGTATTAAGGATGGGAAGTTGTTAATACTGAGCGTGTGTTTGAAATAAGAATGTTCCGACACATGATATGGTGACAGTGCTTGTAAATGGCAACATGGCTTACCACCTGTCACATTGAGTACTATCTGGTCAACACGTGGGTTTGAGGTGGCCATAGAGTTAATACCGTCGCAATTGCGGAAATGGAAAACTGAACCTCTTGACTACTTGAGGGGTAATGGTCGTGAACGCTTTTATCTTTGTCTTTCGTCAGACACATACTGGTGTATGGGACAAAATATAATGTATGGAATTGAAAAAGATATTAAAGCTATCAGGGTAAATACTTAGGGACTATATTTAAGTCACATAACTAATAACATATGTACGTTTCTTCATCCTGACATAACCTTGGGAAGATAGTATGGCTGTTAACATATGTATGATTACAATTGTCTTAAATAGTTATTAGGGCTCGAAAAGTTCCAATATAGCATATTCATGATAGTTAACTAACCCAAAGTTTAATACATTCCTTTTTTATGTTACGAAGAATGGTAGCTAGTTAGCATGGAGCTATTGTAGTTGTTCTAATTTAATTGAATTCAAACAGTATCAGCGTATAGCTTAGTAAATGTGAGTATAAATAACCCAGTATTACTCTTAGTTTTTGAGTAAACTAGGTACAATAGTATCGGAGTATTTACTCTTTGATAAGGAACAAAGGAGTTTTTGTTAGCTCGAACCTCCTTGCATTTCAATGTTGGTAATTCCTACTTTAGCTGATGAAACGTACACATTTATATGCTTTAAATACATTATGTGTTACTTGGAACTTTGAAACAGTACACAGATACTCAAAGAAAACCTTATAATATCAATTGTATTACACAAGTACACAAGTGTATTATTGAAGGAGTAGAAAATTTATCTCAAAGCTACTTCATTGTAAACCAATCTAAGTCAGAAAAATATGTATTTAAGTAAGTGTAAGTGTAAGTATAAGTTGTAAGTGAAACTTCAAGTACAAAAGCGTAGATATAAGATATGAGAAGAGCGGTAATGCTAAAACTGATGAACAAAATGTAAGGATCAGTAAAACTGAGAATCTGCGATCTTAATTTACTATTTAAAGGCCTTGAAGAATATATATCTATATATGGGTATGCAATTAATAATTAGAAATCGAATATTTAACTACTTTATAGAACTATAAACCTTAAAACAAGGTTAAACAAATACTTATAAACAACGAACCGAGAGCATTTCCTACGAGATAAAAAAACAATAATTCCGATATTCATCTATTTACGTAATGTTCAACAATAAACAACGGACGATCGTATCTGTTGATTCGAGGCTAGCACTTCCATGGACTCAACTGAAGGCTTTAGTTTTACATTATTTCATGAAACAACTACCTTAAACCTGTGTTTAACAGTTATAACTTATTTTGTCCCAATGTATATTATGTACGTAGTGTCGTGAATGAGAGTTTATATTTCAGGGTATAAGTATGTATGTTGTGTATAAGAGTGACAATCGTATAAAGGAAAATAACTAGTTAGCTTGAATTAATTCACTTATCCCTGGATATATTTGTAGTCTACTGTGTTCGTTATTAATCTGTAACTGCGAATGGAGATGAACTTATTTTGTCTATTATGTTATGTCACGTTGGGTTGTTATATATAATACTTCTGTATTAGGACTATATCAAATTCCCTTTCACTCAATCTATACCAGAGTCGTTCTTGATATAACCTTTGTAAACATACAGATTGTAAACATAAAATTATAAGTTAACGTTAACCAATACGAGATTTAACTGACATTATTTAATCATTTTGTTTATACGTAAAGTATTGAAACCTAAACATAATATTGAATGACTGAATCTAAAACCTTATTTTCATTAGTTACTTATTTAGTATTTACGTTTATATTTCCACACACGATTATTTCACCAATATCCAACTTTTTCACTTTATCCTTTCACTAATTTTCCACTAAATACACTATCACTTTTCACTATAATACATCGATAAACACAATCCCGATCTAATTGTAGCCAAAGTGCGCGCACGCACCTCGATCGCTTTCCGAAACGCGACTGCCCGTTTGATCACTTTCTTAAAACAAGCGAATCGTGTTGTCATTCCAACTTTGAATTTGCGGTGACTAATGCGTGGTTTAAACTGGATGGATTTGAACTGATTCGTTAAGTGTTTATGGCTCTAGTTTAACCAAAACAAAAGAAGTAATATTTGAATATACATATACGAGTATAAACGTAACAAGGTTATACAATATTGGTATGAATACTAGCGGTTGACGAACTGAGAGGTTTCTATTCATACCTTTTCGTTGTAATATATTCCCGTGTACATTCACATCATTTAAACCCTTTTAGGGTCGACAGAATCTCGGAGATATAATATCTTCTAGGTCACTTTTTAGCATGCCGGGAAGAAGGCCAGCTAGTTAGCATTCTTTTTACGTCCCAGACTAGCACAGGACATTTTCGTTGTAACAAAAATAAACTTCTAAAGCCATGAGATAAAAACCAATATCAAAAATATTAAACAGTACTGATACACAATTCAAGAAATGCATAAATAACATAGGTATCTATAAATAAGCCAAGTATTACATATTAAGGGGAATCGAGCTAGTAAGATATGGAAGTTTTAAGTAATGACATCACGATAAGTTAAAACTTGAACACACCATGCTGATAACTTTTTGCTAGCAATTCCTGAATTCCTGACCAATCAGTCAAGGAATTCATTGAGATATTTTTAGCTGGAACTAACCAATTACGTCATTTTCAAGATTATGTAAACAAACTCCTTTATTTCATGCATTGTATAAACATAAATACAGACATATCACGCGCAATTCCCTGTAGAGGGGTAGGCAGACATCACATATCAATATCTATCCCGCTCCTGCCAAACCACTTTCGCCTCATTGACACTCAAACACACTCGGCGGTTATCAGTATTTCTAAATTCACCCTTTTTCTATATTGCATCTATCTGACTGTCATACATATGTCTTATTGGTCCCCTACGTAACCGTGTATCAAAATATTCAAAATATTTTCATGCAATGTACAAATATAAAAGTCAACTGTTATCAGACACAAACCTATCTAAGCTATTATCGTCCTATGTCATCTTCATATACAATCATATTCACTTCTTCTCAAACCAGTTTAATTGCACAAGCGAGACAATAGATGGCATTGGAACTAGTGCAAACAGGAATTCATAAAATATCAGTTTGTTTTCATTAAGAACAAATATGTATGTAAGTTGTCATCCGTATGTATGATAGGCATATTGCTTGTTTTTTATATTAACTATTAATAATAATATTTAGGACACTATTACACCAATTGAACTAGCCCCTTGGTAAGTTTCTTTTAAGACTTGTGTTAAGGGTACTAGTCAACGTATATTGAAGAAATATATACATATTATATAATTAAAAAAATACATATATATATATATATATATATATATATAGCATATATAATCAACAAGCAGACTGGAAACCAGAAGAAAAGCATAGTGCTTCACTCTGACTCCACCAGGAATCGAACTAGGGACCTCACGATTAGCGTTCTGATGGTTAACCAATCGCGCCACGGAAGTCGTCAATATTGGAAGATGTATTTGTACGTCAAGGTGCCCATTGTTAGGTATTTAGTCCGGTCATAACGTTTGGTACTAAGGTCCTAAGTCCATTAAAGAAACACACGCTCATATAGGCAATTGCAAACAACATCTAATATTATTACTCATCCTATGTAACATTTAACATACATTACTTTATATATTATAGAGATAATATTAATGTAATTAACTACATTTAAAAGAAAAGCCAGAATTATGTTGCTTCATAATAGTTAGTTCAGAATATGTACTGGTGTAAAATGTTTATTGTTTATGTACATATATGGTTTTTGTCTAAATTGTGTTTATTAATTGTATTATAATGTTATGGAAACTGGTGCTTATTATGAATGTAAAGTATTTGTTATTTTCTATAATTGTACAACTGTTTGTTTTCTTAAATAATTATAACTATTTTGCCACTTAGATTTTAGGAATATCTGTGATAGTGTCACTGTTTTAAACCCTTGGTGACAGCAACCGGGCTCAGGTTAGTACTTAGAAAGGCTCTTAAGACATCCTTCCAATATACCAGCTGCATAATTACATACTAATCTAAGAGCAACAGATACATTTTCTCCTATTAACTAAGTCTATAAACCCATTAAAAGACACCCACAAGCTATGTCAATAACACGAGACAATGCATCGGAAAACTGCGCAACCATACACATTCGTTACTTAATATCAAAGCTACTTTCATTGTCACAGTTTTTGTGCTCGTGCCATGAGCATTGTTTTATTGTAAACGCTTGGACAGGGCAAATGGCTCATAGGTTACACAGGAAAAGCTGTAACCTTCATGCCGAGAATTGTTCTATAGCTAGTTTTTTAGAGAGCTATTTTTATTGAAAACAAAAACTTCGTGACGAAACGTATGTACAGACAGCGCTAAAAATGCAGTCCCAGTAACTTTTTATAAGGTTTTCGTTTATAAGAACAAAAGACAATATTTTACATTTTAAAATTGGCGCCACTGTGCATTGTCTTGACCACTATACGTTCGCGTGCTTCGAAATGAAAAATATTGTATTTGTTCTTAAAAACGTAAACTTTATAAAAAGTTGCTGAGACTGCACTTTCAGTGTTGACTGTACGTACGTTTACGACTTTTGTATACACTCTGCCTTTTTATTGTGGCGGGGAAGTCAGAGGCTTCAGAGCCCATCTCCGAAATTTTGAAAGCCGGACGAAACGTTAACAAAGGTGATACTATGTTTATAAAATGAACGCGATAAGTCCCATTTTGTGTTTAAAATTTTTGTATAATATAATATACGGTATCTGTTACTTATACCTATATAGATTCACCACCTGGTACAGACGGTAATGCGATGAAACGTGGGCTTTAGGTAAAGTACTTCGTAATTATCACGAGGTATCTTCGTTAGTCTCTGTGTACCCTAAAAGGGTAAAACAACGTGAAGCATATGTATCTGTCTGTTTATAGACACATGCTTATATGTATAAAGATATAACTTCACTGTAGAACAAATACAACAGAACCGAAGAGCATGTATGATAAAGTTAATGAAGCAAGAGAGATTTGTCAGGATCGTTCTAGGTGGCGATCGATAGTCTCTGCCTATCCTATGAATATGGATGTAACTATGGATTTAAGAAAATAAGGAATATAGTTGATTGTGACAGTCCTATAGCCTAAAAATACCTAGAGAGCTCGCGCGCTTCGTCGAATTAAGACTTGACAGGAAGAAACAGCTGGTAACGATGTTTATGTATCTCAAACTATTTACGTGTACCATATATATAGACGGAAATAAAATAGAAACTAACTATTAATAGGTCCATGTGGACATATGACACCCAAATACGTAAAAACTGTACAAATAGCGCCCTGAAAAGGTCACTTTATAAGTACTAAGTAACTTTTGGTATAGTTATGTAATAATAATATTTAGGGTACTATTACACCAATTGAACTAGCCCCTTGGTAAGTTCATTTAAGACTTGTGTTAACGGTATTAGTGAACGTATAATTAAGAATAAAACATATAAAATCTACAACTAGACTGGAAAGCAGAAGAAAAGCGTAGTTTCTAATTCTACCTCCACCGGGAATCGAACCTCACGATTAGCGTTCAGGTACTCAACCAATTGCGTCACGGAGGTAATCAAAATTATTATTTAATATGTATATGCATGAATGCAATAAATGAAAATTTGTTACGAGGATCGGGAAAAATGTTGAATACTTTTACCTACTCTTTACATATACGTGTTGTCATGGTGACATGATAACTAACATTTCCACTGGTCAGACCACAACCAAATTATGTGGGAACAAGTGGAAAAGATCAATTTTTCTTTTGGCGCAGTGAACAATTGAATGAGATCACGCTCCGGCGAGTCTCGGGTTCATTGCCTGCCCGCGGTTGACAACTGCTCTCTTGATGGGGTACACCGGAAGGCATATAACTTAGGGTGACCGCTATGGTCTATTTTGGGGTTAGTAGTGATTTGGATTACCCACGTGACTGGATCTGGTTATTTAAATAGGAAGATATGAAAGCGATATAATAGCGTGAAATTAAAGTATCTACATACTAAAACAATAATTTATTGAGATTAAATAAATAAACATATGCATAGTACTTATCTATGTATATACGAATATTAATTACCAATAACTAATTCAAATTAAATTTTATTTATATAAATTTTTTTCAATTAAATATATTTAAAATGTATAATAAATATGTATGTAACTAACGGGAGTTTAGTTCGCGTAAGTTTTTATATAATAAAGCTACTTTTATTATTAACCCGACGTTTATTAATCATGAGTATAAATCGCGAATCTCTTAAAACTATAATTAAAAATGTTGTAAAGAACTAAATCAAATTCTGTCTTTCAGCGTTAGTATGTAAATCGTATCTAAATCAAGTTGTTGTAATTGTATCTATAAATAAAACCTTAGTATTTTGTAACCACTATGATCTTCCATAGATGTCATTTTAGCCTATTGGGTAGCTATGCCACCGCCTGTGCCTTCCAATAACAATAACGGGAGTGGTTCTCCGTAATTTCGTGATGACGAACGCGAATTGGCGCCGCTGCCCACGGCTTCACGACCCACGTCGCATAGAGAGTGTGCTGGGATGTAGGAACGTAACAATACGAGGAGAGATAAGCAGATCTAATTATTAAAAGTCATAAATGGTTTAGTGAAACAAACAAACGCATTCACGACCATTAACCCTTGCGGGGTAGTCAGAGGTTCAGGTTTCCATCTCCGCAATTGCGAAGGTAGTAATTCTATGGACACCTCGAACCCACGTGTTAACCAGATAGTACTCAATGTGACAGGTGGTCAGCCATGTCGCCATTTACAAGCACTAACGACGAACAAGTAGGTATCCTCGCGATGTTTTCCGTCACCGTATAATTGGACGCATTTCGTAAATAGATACGAGAAGAGATAAGCAGATCTAATTATTGAAAGTCATAAATGGTTCAGGTCCGTTTTGATGTATGCGGGGTAGATAGAAACTCGGAAACACAATTACAATGACAATTTTACTATCCTCAGACATCTTAACCTTAAGGCATGGAGTAATTAATAAGAGGAGTGGGCCTTACGCAATATTTGTATGGAAACAAGCGTGGCATTACGCGGGGTGAAACGAGGTACGCGTGATGGAGGGGGGCAAATTAGGTATCTTCTTTCTACTACACATTTTTAGACTCCGCACCAATTAAAACACGTCATTTGGCCTCCGCACCGCGTAACGGGAACCGCTCCTTACGCCGAGTCCTCTTTATATTAGGTTCGTGCCTTAAAGAAACTAGCTGGCTTATGATGTGTATTGATACAAGCATGATATTATTTTATTTGGGAATAGACAGAATGTTGGATATATTATAAATACTTACATCTTGTTTTCGTGTGGGACGTAAAAAGAATGCTAACTAGCTGCCGTTCTTCCCTGCATGTCGTAGGCGACTAAAGGACTAGGTGTGAATTCATTAAGCGATGGGGTAGCAACCTGTCACCGATTTTCAATCATGACATCGCAATCTCAATATTCATGCTTACTGACCTAGGAGATATTATATCTTCGAGGTTCTGTCCACCCCGAAAGGGATTTAAGGACGTGAATGTATATGTATGTCTCCTTTGATGACCGTCACGGTTGTAACGGCATTAATATAATATTTAATAATGATAATATTTAGGACACTTACACCAATTGAACTAACCCCTCGGTAACTTCGTTTAAGACTTGTGTTAAGGGTACTAGTCAACGTATATTTAACAAACATACATATTTATATGTATAAATAAATACATATGAATATTGGTGACAGGTTGATAGCTCTATCACTCTTATAAATAGCTTAAACAATTTTAATTAAGTAGTAAACATTGATGAGAAATTGTAATAGTTATGTAGCATGTGAATACCAAATAAAATGCGTTACTTAGTTGATTAGCAACAAAAATGTGATCGAATACATTTTAAGGTTTAAATGCTGAAACATATGGATCACGATAGTAATTCCTTTTGGGGTAATCAGAAATGAGCATTCAAGCCTCTGACTACCCCGCCATAATAAAAAAGGGAGTGTGTATACACAAGTCGTGAAGCGTATGTTTTATGTAATCAGAGGTAGACTGTGAACTAATGATTGCGTTGCTCTTTATCAACCCAATCCTACTTAAGGACAGGTGGTCAATTGAGAATGTCAATTGCCTAAACGTAGAAAAATTCATTTAGTAACAAAATAGTAAGTATATATGTATAAAATATCATCATACGTCATTAATTAATAAATATACAAATCATATGTATATATGTATGTATGCAATGCGTATAAATATACAAGCATCTTACTCCTTTCAGGGTGGACTAAACCTTGAAGATACGACACTGCCTCGTTCACTTTTAACATGGTTCCGAAGTTATGATTGCATATAATAACATAACTGCCGGAGTAATTATGGCATATAATATATTCATGAAACGTTTCCATACTAAATAAGATACCAGATAGATCTCACTTTTTTTAAAACAGAGGTGACTATGGTATCTACACCTCAAGGAAAAACGTTGGCACGCGTCTAATAAATTCGCGAGGTCGTAAATCTTTTACATTTTCATTTTATTTACGCGCCTTATTCGATCACTCGTTGTTTTCTTTGGGTTCGCCTGCCCTTGAAGAATATATGACGACCTCCGTAGCGCGATTGGTTGAGCACCTGAACGATAATCGTGAGGTCCCGGGTTCGATTCCCGGTGGAGTCAGAGAGTTAAGAACTACGCTTTTCTTCTGCTTTGCAGTCTGGTTGCTGATTATATATGTATTTATCTATATATAATAAGTATATATTTCTTAAATATACGTTGACTACTTCCCTTAACACAAGTCTTAAATGAACTTACCAAGGAGTTAGTCCAATTGATTTAAAAAAAATATATTATTTTTTTATTAATTAATTGATAATCATTATTACTATGTATAAACACGAACTTTGTATAACATCTGAAAGGATGGATAGTACATCAAACTACACTAATACATACGTAATATGTAATCATGAGACCTCGATAACCTTCAGCATTTATAAATTACATATATTCACATCATGTCCGTTTCCCTGTAGAGGGATAGGCAGAGATCACGGATCCCCATCTGTCCCTTGACAAACCACTTTTGCTTCATTGATCATACACGATGATCATACACATATAAAAAGCATACATACTCATAGATACTTCTAATATTTAATGTTGTTATTTATTATTATTCTGTTTTAATGAAGGACAAACAAAAGGACGAATTCTCACAGTACATGTACAGAGATGGTAATAAAGTTTTATCGGGGTCAAATTTTACGGTATAGCTTGGAACATTCGATATTATTGTTTATGTTTATATCGATATCACCTTTACATACATAGTTACACATCACGTCCATCTTCCTACATAGGTAGACAGAGATCGCGGATCCTGGCATACCACTTTCGCTTCATTGACTATCATACCTTCTCATATATTCTGTTGTTTTAAGTACAGTTTTCAGTATTCTGTCTACGTGATCACCATTCGTCTTATTTATATAAGATCGACTGCCCTTCCACCTCACCCACATATTGGTATATACCTTTGGTCAATCTACCGTCATTCATTCGCATAACATTTCTAAACTATCGAAGCATGCCCTTTTCAATCTTCTTTCAAAGCACAACCGTCCCTTATCACATTCGTTTTAATATTACTCAATTTTGATACTATTTTTCATTTTTCATTAGTTATTGAACTATTAACTATGTACTTTCATATTTTACGAGTACACACAATCATATATCAATACCATATCTTCCTAGAGAAATAACCAGAATCACAATCCAAGGTTTTATCCACCCCGAAAAGATTTAACGGACGTGAATGTACGCAAGCAACCTACAAGGTATACTTAAAATATGTTTAGGTACCTTCACATATTACTTCTTCTTCTTCAGGTGTCATCTCCCAGGTCGGCCAATCGTATGGCTTGATTTTACTTGGGGTTTTTAATCATCAAGGCAAGCTGGACTTTATTGACTCCTACACGAAACAGTGATCTTGAGCTCATATTGAACCACTGCCGAAGGTTTTTTAGCCATGAAGTTTTACGTCGGCCAGGTCTTCATTTGCCGTTTATTTTGCTTTGAATGATTAGTTGGAGCAGATCATATTTAGTTTTCCTATACTACACAATGCACTATTAGTTATATTATTCCAGTCCCATCTAGCACGGGAACACCTAATGTTTTCCCTTAACTTTTTCACCTCCCAATTTCGGCACAAGAGTTCCTTTGTCTCGACTCCATTATAGTCCAATCAAAAAGTTCTGATAGAGTTATAAGTAGCCTGTAGAGTGTTAGGTTTAATATTTACAGGACACACCCTTTTCCTTGTAGAGGTAGGCAGAGATCTGGAATCCCTATTTGTCCCGATACTGACAGACCACTTTCGCTTCATTGACACTCATACATCTTCTCATACACTCTCGGCTGTTATAGGTACTCCTAACGTCACCCTTTTTCAATATAGCGTCTATCTGACTGTTATATGTCTTAATTTCGTTTTTATAAATATTACAACTTTCGCATTTGTTTTGGTCCTGGTTATCAGCCCTCACACAAACTACATGCAAACACATCCCTCATCCCTTAGTCACCTCTTAAAAGCCTATATACCTTTCTTCTCTCTCAAACAAGGGCCTGACTCATCACAACGTGTTATTACATTAGTTAACCAATAATTTAATTACCTTTCCAATTTAACTTGTAGGGAAAGGCCCTTATGTTCACGCTAATCACCCTGGGGGGCCGACAGAAGTCCCGAAAAGTTTAAACACAAATTATATTAGGAACTAGCTGAAATGGCGTGATGAGGATTTGGCAAAAAGTTTCAACGGTACGGGTAGAAAGTAATAAACAGAAACATATATGTATAGTAAGACTGTTATTACTCGCGGGGTAGATACAGATATGTTGTCGAAGATTATTTTAATAGTGTTTTTGCTATTATATTGTGGAGTAAGGTAGAGGTATTGCACGAGTAGATCGAATCCACTTTTTCGATATAGTCAGAAAGAGTTTGTATTTTATTTAAGGTACCGAATAGTTTTTTATTTTCTATAATCAAATTCAAAAAAGGTTACCCCTTGAATATTTCCTTGCTCTAAAAGTAATACATGTTGCAATTAATATCAATCGCAAAAATATAAATACAATTTTCCTATGAAAATCATACATACACTCACGCCCATCTCCCTGTAGAGAGGTAGGCAAATAAACACTTTGTTTGGTTGTTACTACTCCACTAATAGTACGTAGTATAAATCCGGCTTATAATTCAACCTGGAACCGACTTTTCCGATTCCCTAGTCCCATCATCTAAACCACGCTCCATAAATTAATATTTAATTTTTATCATTCACAGATTAGCTCTCATTGAAGTACTTAAACCCAGGAGGCAAGGAGGTCTGAGCAAAAAGTTCCATCTCGGCGTTAACCCCTAACTTCCTCTTTATTGTGAAAGTTAGCGAAACTCGTTCGGCCGTGGCTTTTTGAATGTAAATTGAGATGTCCCGTGACCTTTGTGGGTTTGGGACTGAGATTGCACTTAACCAGCTGTCTTACAACTCAGCGTGATAAAAAACACAACGGGTAAAGGGCTTGGATACAATGAATTAATCTGGGTCGTAAGTAGCATACTAACATTCTTTATTCCTAACGTTGTAATAAGCAGCTAAAGGTGTAAAGATGACACGATATAATTTAAAATCAATGCTATCATAACTTAAATAAGAAACCTATAAAGCCTAGAAGAATTCGATGTAACCATGTCCTACAGCTTTTGTGCAATCCCAAATAGATTGAAGGACAAGAGTGTACAGCCTGGCGAAAAGGGCATATATTCAAGGTTATAACAACTCTATAGGGCTAGAATATCATGACTATAATATATACAAGTGAATCAAACTTAACTTTACATATTTTTCATTAACATTCCAGAACTTTCACCACCAATTCACCTACTTTCCTTTTCAAACACGCTTGTAACTTAGCAACTGAACAGGAATAAAAAGTCCATGCTCGATTAAAGCGCTAGATGAAAACTCGTTGGGAACTTGGTCGGCCTTATAAAGGAGCATATCGCAGTGGAACATTAAGTACGTTAATACCGGGGAAACTTATCGCCCGGACTGGCCGCTCGATTCAGCTGTTCAACCGCTGCGAGAGGCTAACTGTTGGCCTTACGGAGTATAAAAAAACAAATTTTAAACCTTGTTGGTTTGGTACGGGAAATGCACCGAATACTACGTTGATTGAAAATATTGTAAGGAAAGTTGAGTATCTAGTAGACACGTAGGTTCGAGGTGACAATAGAATCATCACACCAACAATTGCGATCTATAGCTGATGAGTTAAACGCTGTCACAGCGGAAATATTTTACTATTCGCTTGCACCATTGCATTATAATGAAATGAAAAACATTTCTGTTCTCGTGATAACACAACTTATTTTTAATATGTCTACCCATAATTATATATGTTTGGTAATAGTCATAAAGACAAATATATTTACTTTATAATAAAGGCATAAAACTGGATTATTATAAAATTTTTCATGCATTCATTTTTAGACAGGCACATTGGTGATAGTGATTGATATTGCTGGTGTATGTAGGTAAACTAGCAATACTCGTGTCAAACATTTTTGCTAAATGCCTAAACAGATTTGCAGATTAGAATATAGCTATTTAAAACATGTATATATTTTACGGAGATATCTACATATATTCTAATCCATGTTTATGTTTAAAAAGATTATATTATCCGCTAACCCGCGTATAACCTGTTTTTATGTATGACCTTTAGAGAATCACTGAAACACATCACACCTGTTTTGCTACCTAAAGACAAACCAATATCAAACAAAAACACTACCAGCATCCTTAAACAAGCGGCTAAACTAATAGAAATGTCAGTCTAAAACAAAATGACATCACAATCGGTAACTACTTAAAGCGTCATTGCGTATCTCAATCCCACTTTGACATCTATTCTCATAAATCCTCGTCCACCCGATGACCTAAAAAAGGTCACTGGTAGTGGTTGGCCACGAGTGATCGTGTTTTGTGCCGTACCTTTAAAGCCTAAGTCCAGCAGTGGAATAACATAGGCTGATTGACTGATTCTCCTAAACAGTACCGTCCCAATACACACCTAAGCGACATACAAACGACTACTTTACCCAGAATAGGGACCCGGTGTGGCCATGTGCAAATAAGACGGAAGTGTCGCAAAACTCTCACGCAAACACTCCGGAGCCTCTTGCCTTAACAAAGGGCAAACAGACTGCCCTACGCAAATCTTAGCCTAGAGGGATGGGAGGACTGGCCAAAGGTTTTAAAGATGGAGTGATGTTTTCGATAGGGATAGGTGTGGGATGGTTTTTGTCAACTTTCTTTATAATTTCATGTTTAACTATGCTCTTAATACCTTGGAAAATACATATTGTTATTATAGAACCTTTTTAACTAGCGCAACGTATATGTGTATTAATGAAGAAAACCAGTAAACGATAATAATACTACGGTGAGGGAAAATATAGTGAGGAAAACTACCTGTTTCCCGAACAGGTAATAAATTGTTAGTGTTTGTAAATGACGAAATGGTTTGCCACATGTCACATAAATAATGATTATCTGGTCAACACGTCGGTTAGAGGTTGCCGTAAAATTACTACCTCCCCGATCGCAGAGATAGAAACCTGAACCTCTTACTACCCCACAAGGGTTAAAGGTATTGAATGAGTTTGTCTTTGTCTAAACGATAATCGAACCTGATTAGCTCATTGCATAGTAAGATTGTTTAATATAAATACAAATCCTAATAGTATACATTGTATAAAAACCTTTATACAGTTCTACAACCTCATAAAATGAACCATACTATCCCACATCTTCACCAAACACAAACAGTACATTATTTCTTTATCAACTTAACTCCAAAATCCCCACGACCCTGATTTCAATTCCCATTCCCCTTAGCTTTACCCTGATCTCTGTACCGGTATGAACCGGGCTAAATTATCCGGCGCAGGTAATACCCGGATAAAAATACCCCGGAATACCTCCGCAATCTGAATATGGTAATAGCGGGCTATGCGACGCGATAAGACTTCTTTTATTGCGGAAAACTCCGTGACATTCGGCTGCGGAATTTAGAATGTACCTACAAATGGGAGTGAAGACTGCCTCACATTTGCTTAGGCTGCAAATAGACTGTATTGAAAGGTACTTTTTACTGTATACATCAACAAATATATGTCATTCCCTACTGAATAATAGAGATAATAATAATAGAATTCATTTATCTACTATTTTTCCTAAACCTTACTTTCGACTTTTATACTTGGTGGTTGTAGATGTATATGAGGTGGTGTCCGAGTTTCAATGAAAAAGAAAAAGAGCGAAAATGGTTTGTCCGGATCGGAACAGATGGTGATCTGCGATCTCTGTTTACCTACCCTTTTACAGGGAATCGGGCGTGATGTGTATGCATTTATCAACACAGTATTTCAATTAACATAGTTATTTCACGTTTGTTACCCTTCAGAGCATGCTTCGATGGTTTGGACATGTTATGCGGATGAATGATAGCAGATTGACAAAAGGAATATATATGAGTGAAGTGGAAGGGCGGTTACGTAGGGGCCGGCCTAATAAGACATATAACAGTCAGATAGACGCTATATTGAAAAAAGGTGACGTTAGGAGTACCTATAACCGCCGAGAGTGTATGAGAGGATATATGAATGTCAATGAAGCGAAAGTGGTCTGTCAGGATCGAGACAAATGGGGATCCGTGATTTCTGCCTACCCCTCTACAGGGAATCAGGCGTGATGTGTATGTATGTATGTATGTATGTATGTATGTATGTTACCCTTCAGAGGTAGACAGATATCACGGATAATGACTCTGACACTGACAAAAACTTTCGCTACAATGATGTCCTTAACATACTCGTAGATAATAACTACTTCTTAGTTTTAGCAATTAGTTACAGCGCATATATGAGTGTTCTCCACACTTAATACTATTTGACATTAAAGGTGGTTAAAAGACCTGCGTACGAATATGGTCACTTAAATCTATGGCTAACTATAGCAAAGTCAAATGTTTTTATTCAACATAAGTACAAGTATAGTACATCATTGAAAGTCAAAACATTTGCCTGACACTGGTTGTCTCTTAGCATTGTAATTATACCGTTGGTTCGGAAGCCCTGGCTCGAAGAAGAACCAACTAGAAACTCCGGCTTTCAGGATTTATTGCCCAGTGCCAGTTACAGTGGACTGACATAGGCTGATTGATTGACTACACTACCACTTACCTCGACGACGACCTCCGTGGCGCGGTTGGTTAACCACCTGAACGCTATCGTGAGGTCCCGGGTTCGATTCCCGGTGGAGGCAGAGTTAAGCACTACGCTTTTCTTCTGCTTTCCAGTCTGGTTGTTGATTATATATGCTATATATGTATTTATCTATATATAATAAGTATGTATTTCTTAAATATACGTTGACTAGTACCCTTAACACAAGTCTTAAATGTACTTACCAAGGGGCTAGTTCAATTGGTGTAATAATGTCCAAATATTATTATTATTATTACTTACCGTGTACAGTGAGTTCCGAATCCCTGTTCAGCTCGTAGAGCCGCAGTGCCTCGTCCAGCTCCAACTGGGTGGAGATGGTGCAGGGGTCACCTTCCTCATCCACCCACTTCATGGTGAACACCTGGAAATGAGGATTAGGTTTAATAGGGTGATGGGTTGGTAACCTGTCAGCATTATTATAAATCGACACCTAATGGCGCATTTGGAGTAAACGCCATTTTTGGCTAAAATTAGTTAAATATACAGTTCGATTGAATTTCTTTTTCTGAGTCGATTGGTTTCATAGCGAAATGACGACGACTTTTTTGGCGTCTAGGCGGTAAATTTTTTTAGATATTTTTGTTTTCAGAACAACTTTTTAAACTTTAAACCTCTCTCCTGTAAAGTTTGCTACATGGCGTTTAGTAACTACAAGTGCGCCGTTAGGTGTCAATAAGACATCAAAACCCCGATAGACGTGAGCAATAAGATATTTTCATATCTCCAAGGTTCTGTACACCCTGATGGGGATTAAAGGTTGTGAATGTATATGTTTCGGATCCTGATATTAACACTAAAAGTACATGAGGAGGTAGTACATTCTGGTTCTATATTCTATACTGTAAAAGTTATCAAAAGTAGTGATTGTAATTATAGGCTGTAGCCTAGTGTCACACTACTTGTAAAATTATGTTGAGTGTGGTCAGTAACTGCTAGTAACAGGTTATTTACATACATATACATTCACAACCTTTAATCCCTTTCAGTGTGAGGTTGCTAGCCTATCACCCAATAGATTCCATATGCCCCTACTCCCTTAGTCCCCTCCTGTGACATGCCGGGAAGAATGGCAACTAGTTAGCATTCTTTTTAGATCCCAGACTAGAACAGGAATGGTTAGTTAGGTTAAGTACCAGACTATATATTGAACCAATAACCATCAATGAAGCAAAATAGTTTGTCAGAATCAGGACAGATGGGGATCCATGATCTCTGCCTATCCTCTACAGGGATTCGGGCGTGATGTGATGTATGCATATTTAACTTGCCACCTTTTCACCTAGCATGGATTAAGTGATTAAGATATAAGAGTTAATTACATTGAACATTGCAATATATAAACAAATATAAGTGATTTCACTAGACGTAAAACCGTAGTGCTAGTGGCAGAACAAATACATACATACATATGCTTCACGACTTGTGTATACACACTCCCTTTTTATTATGGCGGGGTAGTCAGAGGCTTGAATGCCCATCTCCAAAATTTCAAAGGCATGTTAGGTATGGGCCATTCAAGGACGGCGTATCACTAGATAAACAGCACCCAACATGATAGGTAGTGAACCGTATTGCCATATATAGGCACTGACTATTACCTATCCTGAGGGATAGGCAGGATCCTTATGATGTTTTCCCTCACCATTAGCAACTGTAATTTATGTATGTAAATGAAAAACACATATTTTATATTTCATTCATTGGTACATGCCAGAGTCGGGATTCAAACCTAGGACCTTTCTCATACGAAGTCCGAGGTCTTACCCACTGGGCTACAGCTAGTGTTGTAAAGAACTCGAGTCTTTTAGTCTTATTCGATAGACTCGACTCAATTTTCTAAGACTCAGTGAACTAACTGAACTCGGAGTCTTGAGTCGTGCCGAGTCTGAGTCCTATCATGAAGACTCGAGCGCCATTATTGAACTCGAAACCTTAAATAGAACTCGAGTGACTCGAGTCTTATAAAGAGCTTGAGTCTTAAAAGAGCTCGAGTCTTAAAAGAGCTCGAGTCTTCTTCAAACTGGTCTTCGAAATGCTGACAGTGATTTATTTAGAATAAATGTCTATACTTATATAATAAAGCTGAAGAGTTTATTTGTTTGGTAGAACGCGCTAATCTCAGGAATTACTGGTCCAATTTGGAAATTGTTTCAGTGTTAAATAGCCCTTTTATTGGGGAAGCCTATAGGGTATATAATATCACGCTATGACAAATAGTGTAATTTATTGTATTTATTTGTAGCCTTTTATTGGCTGCTTTAAAAAGAATGACTCAAAGCGGAAAAGAACTCGAGCGCGACTCGGCGCGTAAAAAGGACTCGAGCGCTAAAGAAGACTCGAGTCTCGAGTCTCGCGTTCAAGAGCTCATATAGACTTGAGTTCTTTATTCTTAAGAGTCTTATTGTTATGAGTCGAGTCGTGTAATGCAGAGTCGAGCTCTAAATTTAGGACTCAAAGACTCGAGTTCTTTACAACACTAGCTACAGCCGCTATAAAGAACAAATACTACAATTATTAAGGCTACGTTAAGTCTCTGTCCATCCCACAAGACATAACTATATGTGAATATGATGATGCATGTACAAATAAACTGGTTACAGTTAATATTATGTCAACATGTTTATCACGCTTATGTGCTAATAGAGATGTGTAAATGAAGAGATAAATTCTTACAATGCCATACGTAATTGCATAACACTGGAAAACAGCATGTCTGTTGCATGAGATTTTTTACATGAATCTGAATAGTTTTTCTTCGCTGATTTCAAAAATATGTGCCGTTTTTATGTAGCAGCTCTAGTTTTGGAGTTACGATGTGACAGGATTTTTCAGTGAAAATGATTATAGTTAAAGTTTAAAAAATGTATTAAATATATTTATACTGAATAAAATTCCATATTTTTGGATTTTCTAGAGTGAGAAGTATTGTGGATACTGTTTTGAATGCTCCAACAATAATCAGCCATCATATGTTCATTCCAGTACCCCTGATACCACTCCTCCATAGTGCGAAATATCCTGGTGGAAGCGCTCTCCTTGTTCTTCGCTTAGGTCACCGATATTTTCAGGAAAATAGTGTAGATGGCTGTGAAGGTAGTGAAGCTTAATACTCATGTTGCATCTCAGCCGCTCGAAGTGTCTCAGCAACTGTTCAAAGTACTGAATGTAGCCGTCAGACTTCCTATTGCCCAAAAAAATCCTTCATTCGTTTCTCTGGTCAACAAATGTCTTTCTTTCAATCAGGAAGCTAAAATGCCATTTTAGACAGTCCAAGGTTGCTGATCAAGTCATTTAGATCATCTTGATTTAGTGGTCAGGGACTATAGTAGCAATTAAAATCACTGTCACTACGACTGCTGGCGTTTTCGGTTTGTCCGCTGCACTGGTCTGGATTTTCTGAAGATGTACATGGCTGCTGTGGTGTTGATGTGTCACTAATACTCAATACTGGTCTTATGGCAGATTTTAAGTTTGGATATATCCACTTAGAGCATTTTTTATGGTTTATTCCTATGATTTTCGTTACACAGAAATAACGGTCGTCATGATGGTTCACGCCAAATCATAGGAACTTTGTACTTAAAAGTGGGTCTTTTTTTGTTTGCCCACAGTCGCAAAGATTCAACACAACTTAGTACCAAACTTGGTACCCAAGGTTTAGCGTTTGACGGCAACGGAAACCCAAAGTAGTCGAAGTATGGCTTTTTCACTAAGGCCGAAACATTCGAATTTTTTTGAACATATATTCTCCACAAATAACACAAAAACAATCAGGATTATTTAAACACGTCCTTCTTGAGGAAGACATAATGAAATTAATAAAGAAACTAGTTAAGTAACACCACTATTGATAGAAACTATCGACTACTTATGTTAATTCAAGACGGTACCTGTATCTCACTAACTAGAGCTGCTACAAAAATCTGAGGATAGATTTGAAATCAGCGCACCCAAATAAGAAAGAAAGAAAAAAGCTTTATTCACTGACATACAAAAACAAAAACACAAACAAAAAAAATATATATGCAAAGAACACCGTTGATGCAGTGAAAAGGTGCTGCCTCAGTATACGATGTAGCTAGGCTACATCACTGGTCCTCCGGCAGCACCCGATTCGGAAACTGTCACAAGCTGCATATAATAAATAACAAACATACACAAAATAATTCATTTATAATAACCATCGTGACAAATACAGATATAATACTCATACATAAAATTGATACACTATAATTCATCATCATACTTTGGGGAACATAAACAAGAACATTAGTTAAAGGCATGTAAATAGATATAGTCATATACATAAATACACACTCATACATATACGTACATACACATTATATATATACAGTGAACCCCCGGTAGTCCGACAATCATTTTGCAGGGCAGTGTCAAACTATTGAATTTGTCGGATTGTAGAGTACTGCCTAAGACCCCTTATAGTCCGTTTTTTTTTACAAAAGAGTACCTTGTAATCCGACAAATTATAGATCTTTTCGTCCAGGTACGGATTTTTCATTGTAGGAAACAAAAGTTTTATTAGGTAACAAACGCCAAAAAAGTCCTGATTCGTCTGCATTGTACACCTGTGACGGGTTATGATTTAAATCTTTCACCTTTTGCAAAAACCTTAATTTAAATGGCTCAAAACAATAACCTACGCGTCGAGCACAATAATGATTATCCGTACAAGTTGTAACTTGTTCAATCATGCATTAGCGAAATTATCAAAAAATATTCAATACATATGTAAATAATAGACCATGTCGGATTACAGGGGGTGCCGGACTAGACAGGGGCCGGATTACCGGGGGTCCACTGTACATACACATACATATATATACACTATAGACTGTAGTAACATCATAAACATCATATAAACATACATTAATATATTTCAGACACATACACATTAATTCAAACAATTTAAAGAAAGAAAATATTAATATATATATGGTATTTGCACTGACAAGGTGAGGCATTGATAGGAGTTAGGGTAAGGATTTTTGTTGTTCAAATTAGTAAACAACAGTAGAAAAACTTCATGCAACAAAAAAAAAGTTTGATTTTGTTGTCCTGTGTAATCAATACCATAATGATAGTTAACTATGTAACTGTAATTAAAATTTTCTTTTAGCCTATTTACCTTATACTATAACATCAAATAAAAAAATACATACATTCTACAGAGGGTTTAGTTATCTTTTACAATCCTGAAAAACCACTTGTGTTGCATTGAAATCCATATAGCTTCTCATACTACCAATGTGACCATGTTTCACTCAAAGACATTTCATTGGTAAATTTTTGTGTAACTATAAGGGCCACAATAGCATACATACATACATGCACATCACCCCTGAATCCCTGTAGAGGGGTAGGCAGTGTTTAGGGATCCCCATTTGTCTCAATCCTGACAGATCACTTTTGCTTCATTGGCACTCATACACCTCTTCATACACACTCTGCGGTTATAGGTACTTATAACATCACTCCTAACATGCTTCTCAGTGACCGCATTTCGATGGCAACAATTGTAGTTTCATGCTACTTTTGCCATACCCAACTTTTGCTACTATACGTAAACGTTGGAAAGAGCACAGCCTTAAGAATAGCCAATAAGCCCTATAATAGGACGCAATAGCATTGTTAAGGATATGGACAGCTTACTAACTCATTGCTTGACTGATAGCTTTGGTGTTTTATTTCCTTCCCTTTACTAGCTAATTTGAAAGCATATGTTATGTACCACAATGAAAATGGGAGTGTCTATGCGCAAGTCAATAAAGTAAAGCTGTGCTGATCATGTACAAAAATATAATCGAATGAATCTATCTTATAATGAAGGGGAAGTAAAGGATGTGAGAGACACAATAAAAGAGTTGTAAATTAGTTCTAAGTAGTACAAGAACATCTAGGTCACCTTGCTATCTAAGTTTAAGTCATAATTTCAATTATAATTCCCTGAAAAGTACTCACTTTTCATAAAGAAGTCATTTAAACTGAATACTTTTTGGTGACAGAAAGATTTGGATACTGAAGTAAAAAGTAATAATTGTAAGTTAAAACATAAGTATTTATCTCATATAATATCGCAAAATGGTCTTACCTGATCAGGTTGAAAACGGCATATCGCTATCATCTCCTGCGTAAACTCTTCCAGAGTTATGCTTGGATTGATATAAGTTATCATTACATCACCACTAAACACAGTTTTAACACGAACATCGTTCGAATGATTGTCCTGATTAATCATTTGCGTCGGCATCATGACAATCCCAGAAGATTTTAATTCACTAAGCACACACACCTGGAAAAAACATAAAAACGTTGAGTATATAATGCACTTTCTCTAGTAAGGTTTCTTTTGTGTTTATACGGCTTCTGCCAACTTAGCAACGGAATCTATTTAGATAAGTTATAGAATACGGCCCAACAAAGCCTTTAGACCCTGTTGCGGCACTAAATAACAACTTTAAAACATAGTTTACCACTGCACTACATTCATAAATAATGAATCATACTTATGGAGCAATACTAACCAAACAAAGATATAACGAGCATTCAAATTAAACGTAAATTTAAACACAGTTTCAAATTATCAATAAAGTTTACTTAAAAGTTACTTTGTCAATCAAAACTTACAGGAAAATAATTTCGAACCAAATATCAACAAAGTTTACTTCAATAGAAATACTGTACTTCATCCGAAATTGACGTTTCACAGGATGTAGTCGACAATAATTATTCACATTCCAAATACGGTATCTTTTTTACTCATACCAAAACAGGGGTTGGATAACAGAGATGGCAATACCGGCGTCTGTCATTAGTCAGAGCTGGCACCTGGTTGACAGCTGCTGATTCTGTGTGCCTTACACCTTTGCTTTGTAAACAAAGAAAAGAGCAAGGGTGCCAAAGGTAAAAACATAATTGATATATAATGCCTTTGTCATCAGCAATAAGCAGTACTACGTACTAATTGGTTAAAAAATAAATTCACAAAGGCCTCGTTATAAAACATGTAGTAGTAATCCAAGCCCCACATTTTGCGACTATGGTGCCTAAAATTTAATAAAACGTTAACCATATTTCAAACGAATTACTTTTCTCATTTATATCGATTATACTTTTGTCATAAAATACTTTTAAATTCTTCAATTTTATTGTGATATTGAACTACGTACTAAAATTAAGAACATTTAGATAAATAACAAAACGCTTCAAATCCAAATACATTATATCATAACTGCGAGCCCTCTTGTATAGTACGTCATAAATGTCGGTAAGTAAAAGGTTTTGTTTAGTATAAATTACATAATCTTGTCATTAGTTTAGTTTGACGTAGACTTATAGTTGACTTTTTAACTCGATCGATCACTAAAATTAGTTAGTGACACAGTTTCAACACTGGCAGTTTAATTTGATTTATCGTTGCAATTCATTTAAAAATATATATATTTTGTTCATAATAAATAACAGATAAAGAAAAATACTTAACTACTTATAACTAACATTATTTATCAAGTTACTAAAAATAAATCATGCGCATCAATCTGAATAGTATTGTGCCTAGCCGGCTCCTTTTTATAACGGAACAAGATAAATTTCAGGTAAGAAGAAATTTTTCTGTCATCATTTACTATTAAGTGAATTTATGCCAAAGAAAGAAATGAAGTAATTATTTGCTTCCTACATTGGAATAGAAACAATGGTTAATTCACTGCGACTATCGTTTAATTATAGACTGTCTAAAGGTTAACACCCCAGTGCCCTATCTTCCTCAACTTCTTGTTCGTTTTATGCAGACAGAATTATAAAAGAGTGTGTGTAATATTTGTACTCCTGTTATTTGTAAGTTTCCAAATCATACTACAGTATGGTATCCTGATTTCTTTTCACATTTTAAATTATGAGCTAAAAAGGTCAATGTATTATAGTGTTGCCGGCTTCAAGCTATTTGCTGCTATACATGACATGTATGAAGATTGACGTGACAGTTCCCACTAATAACTCGGAAAAAAAATAATAAAAAAAAGTTATCAATTTGGTTGGTGGATATTTTCTCAAAGAATTTATTAGAAATTGATAAATATTTAGTTTTCATATGCAACAATTGTATTATACCTTAGTTGTATTATAGCAGTGTATAGATAAACAATATAATAATCTAAAATGGTAAGTTGGAGTTGATACCAAGCCTTTTTTCTGAGTCTTTCGTCATACGGGTCACTATTTTGTTATGATGACTAACTCACTAAGATTGCCCTAATTTAGCCCTTTATTTGTTGAAATTGCAGACGGAGCAGCAGATGGACTGCGCTTTGGACTTGATGAGGAGATTGCCTCCTCAACAAATCGAGAAGAACCTCACAGACTTGATAGACTTAGTGCCAAGCTTATGTGAAGATTTGCTTTCGTCCGTCGACCAGCCTCTAAAGATAGCCAAAGACCGGAGTAACGGCAAGGACTATCTCCTTTGTGACTACAATCGTGATGGTGACTCTTACAGATCTCCGTGGTCAAACACATATGACCCACCTCTGGAAGATGGGTCAATGCCATCAGAGAGGCTTAGGAAATTAGAAGTAGATGCTAATCACGCCTTCGATCAGTACAGGGAAATGTATTTTGAGGGTGGCGTCAGCTCAGTTTACTTATGGGATATGGATCATGGTTTTGCAGGTGAGTGAATTATGATAAAGTGTATATCCTTGTTTTTATAGGACTCTGATAGAACATAACTAGTTATAGATTTTAGAAGTGACTAAGTTGGTTGGTGAAAGTGCTTCTCTTTATATACTCCATTAATCAGGTTAGATTTACAACCCTGAGGTCCTTTCATAGGTTTATCAAAAGTTAAATATGCTTTATGTGTGTGTGTGTGTAATATAGCATCACATCACATGTGTGTCCTAAGGAAATATGCAGTAACATTTTGTATACAGGGTATAAATCATATCATAATTTAACTTTATATTATAACTATAAACCTGATTTGAATCAATTACAACATTGTAAACATACATAAATTGAATACACAATAATATAACTTTGTTGTTTCAAAAATTTTAAGTTTCAAGATAAAAAGTGATAACAACTTCCTCCAACCTTTAGTAAATTTTATTTAGTCTAAAGTACTTTTTGCACATTCCATTCCATTATTTAGATAATAACATTCAGTCATTGCTTTTGTTCTTGTGATCAAAAATTCCCTAGCCATTCATTCTTTATATTAAAAGGTTTGATTATCTATATTAAAAGCATAAAATGTATCTATATCAAAAGCATAAATGCTTCTGAACCAACAGTAGAATATCAATGTAAGAGACAACCAGTGTCAGGCAAATGTTTTGACTTTCAATGAATGTACTGTACATGTACTGATGTTGAAAAAAAACATTTGACTTTGACTTTTTATGCTTATGATTTGGTATTGCAAGGACTTATTGTGTGAAAAATGCATACAACTACCTCACAAGGAAGTTGTCCATATATTGAGTTTAAGATATTCTCCTCATGGCATTCTATTCCTGTGCTGTGCAGTGGATAAATCCTTGATCATGTATCATGTATCTGTAACATTTATTGTATGATGCTAGCATTGCTTTATATTTTCCATATACGTCAAGGCCATAACATATGAATCCAAATCATACTATTTTTATTCAATTCTAAAACATGTGTTAGCTAGATATACACTCATAGCAGCAGCATTTAGTTGTTTCAATATGCCTTTACCAAAAATCTTCCTGGTTTCATAATCATAATAATATGTGGACATTATTACACCAATTGAACTAGCCCCTTGCTAAGTACATTTAAGACTTGTGTTAAGGGTACTAGTCAACATATATTTTTAAGAAATATATACTTATAATAAGATAGATTTCGGATTTCGAAAAGGCTATAGTACCGTAGACCACATTCACACGGTGCGGCAGGTTATACAGAAGTCCCATGAGTATAACCGGCCGCTGTGCCTTGCCTTCGTGGACTACGAGAAGGCCTTCGACTTGGTCGAGATCTGGGCTGTTCCGGAATCACTGCAGCGATGCCAGGTCGATTGGCGATATGTGCAGGTGCTGAAGAGCCTATATAGTATGGCAACGATATCTGTCCAAAACCAAAAGACGAGTCCTATACAGTTGCTCAGAGGAGTGAGACAGGGGGATGTTGTCTCCCCAAAACTGTTCTCAAACGCACTGGAGGACCTCTTCAAAACTCTGGATTGGACTGGGATGGGTATCAATGTCAATGGCAGATGCTTCACGCACCTTCGCTTCGCTGATGACATTGTCTTGATGGCGGAGTCGCTGCAGGATCTACAGGAAATGCTGCACAGTCTGAACGCTGCCTCACGGTCGATCGGTCTCCGCATGAACTTGGACAAGACTAAGGTCATGTTCAATTAACTTGTGGTCCCGGAGCCGATTGCGATCAATGGAGAGGCGCTCGAAACTGTCTAGGAATATGTCTACCTGGGACAAGTATTGCAGTTGGGTAGGGACAGTTTCGAGCGGGAGATTTCCAGAAGAGTGCAGCTGGGCTGGGCAGCATTTGGGAATTTGCGTCACATCTTTTCGTCGCCACTACCGCAGTGCCTGAAAACCAGGGTTTATAACCAGTGTGTCCTACCCGTAATGACATACGGATCCGAGCCGTGGAACATGAGAGTCGGGCTAACCCACCGACTACATGTCGCTCAGCGAGCAATGGAGCGTTCAATGCTGGGTATCTCGTTAAGGGACAGAGTCCTGAACGAGATTATCCGGCAAAGAACCAAAGTGATAGACATAGTCTATCGCTGTTGTAAACTGAAGTGGCAGTGGGCCGGCCACGTCTGTCGTAGAACCGACGACCGCTGGAGTAAAGCGGTTCTTGAGTGGAAGCCACGTCTCGGCAAACGTAGTGTAGGACGCCCCCCTGCCAGGTGAACCGATGACCTCAAGAAGGTTGCTGATAGTGGCTGGATGAGGGCCACGAAGGATCGTGTTTTGTGGCGTACCCTTGGGGAGGCCTACGTCCAGCAGTGGACTGATACAGGGTGATTGATTGATTGAATAAGATAGATAGATAAATAATGACCAAGCATATATAATGAACAACCAGACTGGAAAGTAAAAGAAAACCATAGTTTTAACTCTGCCTCCATTGGGATACAAACCTGGAACCTCACGATAAGCGTTCAGGTGCTATCGCGCCATGGAGATCGTCAAAGTGTAAGTATAAGTTTCATACTTTGTTTTTAGGTGTGATCCTGATAAAGAAAGCGGGAGATGGCTCCCAAAAGATCAAAGGATGTTGGGACTCCATCCACGTGGTGGAAGTGGTTGAGAAGAGCTCCGGCAGGGTCGCCCACTACAAGTTGACCTCTACAGCGATGCTGTGGCTGCAAACCAATAAGGAGGGTAGTGGAACTATGAACCTTGGCGGCAGTCTTACTAGACAGGTAATTTTAGTTTCGGAGTTGTTTTGTATAATGTTTGTATTGTTCAGATATATCACTAGGGAGTAATTTTTAACATGTAGTTTGCATTATGCTTCTTTATTAGTAATATAAGCTATAGTGTGGTTGCAACAGAAGAAACATGAGTATGAGCTTATAGACATATTTTTCTTATATAACTTAATACATATACTTAATCTTTTACGTTATTTCTTTGTGGCAGGCAAGTGTACATAAACCTGAAACTATGCATTATTGTTTTGAGAAGCATAATATACATACAATTGGAATTTTATATTCAATTTAATGATTCATCTAGTAACAACAATATTGTTTCCCATACTTAATAACAAGTGTAACAGAATACATGACAATTATGTTTTTTCAAATTCAGGCTGAGCAGGAGACGAATGTGAGTGACGTGACGCCGCACATTGCCAACATTGGACGCATGGTAGAAGACATGGAGAACAAGATACGGAATACGCTCAATGATATTTACTTTGGTAAGAATAATTAGTAAAGGCAATCGTAGTCATTTAGGTGTAAAAATATGCAGGTATTACAAACTCTAATTTATACTACTCATCACAAAAAAGTTCTTTATACTATTGTATTATGTTTAAGGTCATTTTTATTAAAAAGTAATACAGAACGGCAGTTAATTTCAATCTTCATATAAGTACATTTTGTGACATCATTCCACCCTGAATTTGCAACTTACTGGATATAGGTCACATTTAAATCACAGTATTAACAATTAATCTTGGACTTTTCTCCTCCATCTCATCTTATCCTACAACAATGCCCCTTCCAGTTCACATAGTCATGACGTCACACTAGATCTATTGGACCACAAGGCTCTATCAGACTATATTAATATTCAATCATAACTGCAGGTAAAACAAAGGACATAGTGAACGGGCTCCGTTCAGTGGTGCCAGCGGACATTGCTCGCAAGACGGCAGCCCTGCAACACGACCTGGCCGTCGCCTTACAACGCAGACACGTGGCGCGCTCTGAGTGAGACTTGTTTTGGTAAGTAGACTTCTGATACTAAAAAAGAAAAGGAATACAGCCAAAGCACAGCCAAAGTAAAAGGTAGAGTTGGACGGGGTATGTCACATATTATTATAAGTTATATAGATCAAATTAAAGACATTCTCAACTGTCTGTCATGGATTTATTAAACAGAATGATGAAAGATATTTAGAAAACAGAAGAAAGGGGTGTAATGTATTTAGAGAGAATTTGTTTGTTAGACATGTATCTGTAATAAATCCGGAATGTTACGTTACAAGCTGAGGCTAAAGATTTGTACATAAACCTGTACAGGTATCATCAAAAACCTTGCAACACTAGTTGCATTTCATTTGCAAATTACTGTGACTATTCACAATATATGCAAATTGAAATTTCTCTCCTAAGGCCAATCTTAATCAAATGCACCTATAATGTTCTATAAATAATTATTGCTTCTTATTTGTTAATGGTACTTTTTCAGAGTTGAAGTTCAATAGAAGTAAGAAATAACAACGATATAATATTGCATGAGTCAAGAACACAATTTTTGGTGCTGCCAGCGTTCCGGATAAGCCAACTCCTTGAAAGAAGTGAAATTCTTCCGTTTTTCCTACTTTTGTATAATGTACCAATGTACGTACACTGATTTGTTAATAAAAAGGTATCGTAAGTTATAAACTTCAATTGTGAACATTGTATTTGACCATTTCATACCCTCACAAAATCATGAATGACTGTCCTTTTAACTGATATTGGAATGTAATAAGTACGTTTTGTAAAATTTGCATTTTGTTTGTATAACGTGAAAATACTACGTTTTTATGTATCTGATTATGAGCCTAGTTAAAATGAAAACCGCGATTAATATCAATAATTGTGACAACCCGCTTTAAATTTATTAAAGTACTCAATTTTGTAATGATTTATGAAAACATGTAACTGAGCACCAAAAACAATGTTTAGAGTTCATTATTAGACAGTAATGATTTACTGTGCTCTGGCAGATTCATTTTTTGTTTAATTCCTGGTGAAATTCAAATCAAAATGAAAGCTATAACTTCTATTTCGACTAACTTAGTTTTGTATTAAATTCCGTACAATTAGGTTTCTATTTAATATTAAATTACCTTAACGAGAGTTGTATGGAATAACTATTTAATTTAATGTAATTTTTTGCATGTTGGGTTATTTATTTCTATGGAGTACTTTGGCGCCATAGGCTTTTTTATTTCGAACAAAGAAACGTGTACTTTCAGCCAACTAGATGTTGTAAAAGGAGTCCATAATTATGTAAAAAATGTATTCAAAGAAAAAGTATTTGTGTTATAATGATTAATAAATATTATAAGGTCGTTAAGTGTAAGAGAATAGCGCCGTGGTTCTAGCATTTATTTTATTAGAAATTCGTATTTAAACATGGATATTTTGCTTTTTGTAACCTACCGGGGCACTATTTTTTATTTTAAGGTACCTAATACATTAGCTAATCTTATGCAAATCTATAGAGAGCATTTACAGTGTTGTGTTATAATAAATAGTGACTGTCTGTTGTCTATTACATGCAGGCCTCTCTAAATGATTAAATAAATCTTTATCTTCATTATTGCTGTGTTTAATTCGAAACTACTACTAATCTACTAAAACTACATATTATTAATCAGTTCAGCAACAAAGAATATTACTTCACAAAGAAATAGGAAATCCGTATTTAGTCCTACTGATAATTTACTGTAGTTACCCTACACACAATAGTTCTACATTACGGAAAACCTGCTTTATAGGTAACCAGGTATTGACTATCTGGTTACAGATGGGTTTCGGTGTTCTATCAATGAACTTCTGCACAAATGTAAATATTGTTCTACTTTGCCTTACAAAGTGTTAGCCATATAATGAAAGAACATCCGAAACGCAATGAGCTCTTGTCTCCATCAGAGAATTCGTAAGGTGAACTATTTAACATTTCACAGATTTAATAACATTTCTGTCCTACGAAATTTTAAAAATTCTTTCTCGTGATAATGGTAGTCACTCAGCCCTGTGACCACTCCGATTGATCCGTGAAGCCAGTGTTAAATTTGTACTAGTCTAATCTAGCCATTATTCCTAAGAACTCGTCTCCGAAACTTTCAGTTGTAAGGTTGGCTACACGTATAATATAAAAAAAATAAACGAAAACAAATACTCCAGAACAGTTAAAAATAGCGGATTTTATGATTTTAACTTTGTAGAATCTTACTCATTAATGTCTAAAATAATATTTTATTTATTAAACGCTATATTGTGTTGTTGCATTGATGTTATCTAATTTAAAATATAGGTATATAACCTCTAAAATTTTTTACTTTCATAACTTCCAAAATGGAATGCATAGAATTATCTTCTGATGATGAGGTAAATATCTAATATTATTTTCGTATTTTTGAGTTACACAGGTCAAACCAGTAACTTTAATTATCTAACTACTCCTAATCAGTAACTATTGTACTAACTTAGTAAACATTTAAAATAAAGTTATATATTTATTACCTAGTTAATATAGCTAGAATCAGAGTCAAAAATGCGCGAATGAAACAAAATATTATTTTTTGGCCACCCCGAACGGGATTAAAGGACGGGAATGTATGAATGAAAGCAACTATTTAAATAGAAATCTTAACAGAAAGTTGTTCTAATAAGTTTTTATGTCCACATTTTATCTCAGCGGCTGTAGCCCAGTGGGTAAGACCTCGGACTTCGTATGAGAAAAGTCCTAGGCTCGAATCCCGACTCTGGCATGTACCAATGAATGAAATTTAAATATGTGTTTTTCATTTACGTACATAATTTACAGTCACTAACGGTGAGGGAAAACATCGTGAGGAAACCTGCCTATCCCTCAGGATAGGTAATAGTCAGTACCTATATACGGCGATACGATTCACTACCTATCACGTTGGTTGCTGTCTATCTAGTGATAAGCGGGCTTCAAATGACCCATACCTAACATGCCTTGGAAATTTCGGAGATGGGCATTCAAGCCTCTGACTACCCCGCCATAATAAAAAAGGGAGTGTGTATACACAAGTCGTGAAGCGTATGTATGTATTTTATCCCATTTATTGTAAAAATCTAATGTCAATTTCAGATAATAGAACTAGACTACGAAAATCAGACAGTTTCATCTGAAATAAAGATTGACCCAGAAGTGATTGATGTAGATAAGAGACAAAGTACAAAAAGTAAGAGAATAGAAATTATTACTGAACTATTAGCTGACTGTACAGTTAAATACCCATCAGTGTTAATCAGCTTATTGGAAACATGTCTCTTTTATGAATCTTCGGATGGTGTAGTCCATGTAGTCAAAATGAATGTGATTCCAAATTTAAATGCAGCTGATAAAAATTACATCAAGTCACACCAGTTTAAGGAGTTTCTAAAAGATACAATAAAAAGGCTAGAACTCTTTCCTTGCTATAAATTCTCCTTGTTAAAAAACCTCATTGAGGAACTCAAACTGCATAAGAAGAAAAAAAGAGTTAATCTTATTACTTTAGAAACACCTGGTAAGCAAAACACAATATATGATTTCAAAATTTTTTAGTGTTTAGTTTTTAATTTCATAAGGTCATTTGTAAATCATTGCAGATCATCATCATTCTTGTTTTGTTGATATACTTATTTGGTCCATTAGTTTTCTTTACTTTAAAATAAAGGTATTTATGTAAAATGTTGTTATAAATTGATTTTATTGGTATCAATCAGACATATTGGTTTTTGACGCCGTCATTTTGTATATTGCACAACTTTCAAAGTTGTGTATTGCAAAAGAAAGTAGGCAATTTATAGAAGTACATCAATAGATATAATGTTATAACATTAGAACACAATCCTCAAATGACACATTTCACTATTTGACGACCTCCGTGGCGCGATCGGTTAGCCGCCGGAACGCTAATCGTGAGGTCCCGGGTTCGATTCCCGGTGGAGGCAGAGTTAAGAACTACGCTTTTCTACTGCTTTCCAGTCTGGTCGTTAATTATATATGCTATATATGTATTTATCTATGTATAATATGTATGTATTTCTTAAATATACGTTGACTAGTACCCTTAACACAAGTCTTAAATGAACTTACCAAGGGGCTAGCTCAATTGGTGTAATAATGTCCAAATATTATTATTATTATTATTACTATGTTGTATAAAGACATTATAGAATGCCTGCCATATTTTCTTATTTGTGTGAAAGCATGCATTTAGAGATATAGTACTGTTTGTTGATTTTCAGCTCAAAAAAGGCCCAAACAAAACGAAATGGAAGTTGTGATAGATCTTGATGAAGAATCACAAAATAATGTTGTCAATGTTGTGTCTTCAACAACAAAAGATGACGCTATACATATCCAAGAACTCATGATAAATGTACCTGAAAATAAATCTAGTTTATGTGATAATGTTGATAATTGTAATAGTTTAGTGATTGACACAAATAGGGATGAAAAAATTAAGAATATAAAAGAATGTATAAATAAATATAAGGAAGAAATTAAAAGGCTGGAAGAGGCGGAGGTGTGTTCAGATGACCATAGTTCGCCTTATATTCTCTGTGATAGGTAAGTAGAAGAAATCTATGATCAACATGACTGATAGCATTTTTTTAAGTTTTAAGCAATGCTGGTTTGAAACTCAAATATACCCAGTTGAGTTGGCCCAGTGAGTTAGACTCCCAGACATAAAATAAATATATAGTTTAGGCTATGTATCACCTTATAGCAAATGATTTTTAAATAAGGGGCTTACCTCAATTAACATAGTGTAGGATGCGTTTTTCCTGTTAGACAGATGATGATGGCTATGAGTAATTGTATTTTAGGGAAGATTAATATATCAACTGCAACATAACCATAAGTTCTAATATCAATGATTTTTTTCTCTAATTTACCAATGATTTCATGCCCTTTCATCCCTACAAGGGTAAACAGGGATTTGGATAGTTAATACATATTATTGTCTTATCTTAGTTCAGTTATTAGCATAAATATTGAGTTTGTTATTGTATATGAAGCATTGGTGACAGGTTGCTTGTTCATTACCCACCAATTGCATTGACCCCTTCGTTGCTTCTTATTAGGTGCCAGAAAGTAAGGCAGCTAGTTAACATTAAAATTATTAACATATCCTAGTTAACACAGGTAATATTGTTTTCCAGTTATAAAGAAAAGATAGTCCAATGCTACAAAGATCTGTGCCAGTTAACCGGTGATGTAGAGCAGAAAAGTTCAGCTATACGTATCAATGTGCCAGAAGGTCGTCCTAAAGGGCCCACTAAGAAACTTGAGGAGTTCTTGAATAACAACAGTGATGGGTACCCAGCATTCCCAGATTTCATAGATGTTGTTAAATGTGTCACAGAGGCTAATATTGAGGATAATCTGGGATGGAATAAGGCCCAGATTTTGTTTGAAGGTAACTTTATTTATATAGATAGTGAACTGAATGATGGTTTCTTTTTCCTGTTTGTAAGTTGCATATAAATTTTGATCATAAACCCTTTTGAGGATGTCAGTGTTGTCTATGACCTCTTGAATCCTATTTTTTAATTCCATATTCAGTTTTGATAAATACGTAGTTCTCCTTACGATGTTTTCGCTAACCAAATCACAAACATTGCTATGCCTGTTACTTAATAATTTATCAAACCAGAACCAGTGTTCAAGTGGCTATGTTAATGCTTTACATACATAACGTTAATCATTACAACCCCAATAATGCTAAAAGTGACAATGCTATAATGCCTCCAAGGGTTACCTTGAAGAAGAAAAAAATTGTTTATGTATATGTTTGTTAAAAGTGCACTTCATATCCATTCTTATTGGAAAATGAATGCCAATTTTTCCCTGATGATTTTTAAACTATTTGCAGCATCTATTATCATACCTCTCACGTTGAGTACTAACTATCTGGTTAACACGTGGGTTCGAGGTGGCCCTAGAATTACTACCTTCGCAATTGCGGAGATGGACACCTGAACCTCTGACTACCCCGCAAGGGTTAATGGTCGTGAACGCGTACGTATGTACTATTTATCATACTTACTTATTTCCAGCACGCTCTCTATTCACGCGATGTGGGCTGGCATTGAAGAAGCGGCGTCAGAAGCGAGAGTGGCGTGACCTCCTCAGGTACGCTGATGACACGGCGCCCAGTGACGACCCAGCCGACGCAGACCCTCAGTTGAAAGCCAAGTTGGAAGAGAATAAACGACAAGCGAGAATCAAGGAAATTGGTATTATTCAATAGTATGTATCTATTCATTTTGAGCTTCTTAAAATTTCCAACATTTGCTTTATTGGTGGTAGGAGATTTTTCAAGATGTTCCAATGTATATAACTTAATGAACTATTAGTATTTTTTAGCAAAAATCTATGCAATTGCATCTTTCAGTATGCACATAATGTTGACAATTTATTATTTTACAGCTACTCTAGTCTGGAAGCTAATAAAGGTTCCAAATGCCCCATGAATAACAATTATGATAATAGAATAGAAGATTCCACTGTAGCAGCTGACAGTTCTAGAAGTCATTTAGATAATCAAGTATCAATATTACATACCAATGCTGAAGACTGTCCAAATGTAACTTCAAGAGATAATGAAGAGTGTACAATTGACTTAGAGACACCTGATCATGAAGAAAAAGAATCAGATAGTGAGTACGAAGGGTCTGATTTCGAAATAGACTCAATACTAGAAGCTACAATGATAGTCAAAGAAGAATTTCCAGAAGTAACAACAAGAATGAAGGAGGAGCCTATTGACAATAATTTGACTGCGCAAGAAATGCTTGATCTCATGTTTGAATTTGATAAGAATAGGTTAGAAGGCGCCCAGGTAACTGCCAAGGTGTTTGATATTGAGGACCCTATTATATTTATTGATGATTCGAGTTCAGACTCTGAGAATGAAAGTAGCTGACAGATATTATCTTATGAAGATTTTGTGTTCCATTTTATAAAAGATTACTCAAGTTAATAAAGGTATTGAATCATAAAAGTTGTTATTTTTCTACAGATTTAATTCACCAGACCTTTAAATATATCTGCAGTTACATTTATTGGTCTATACGGTTAAATTCGATACTGTTTGCACATATAGAAAGAAAATGACAAGAGAATGTAAAAGATTTCACACAACGTGTTCTCGATGGTTTATATTTAAGAAATAAATTAAATATATTGGAACGTCGAGAACACGCTGCATTTACATACAATTAATTAATTAATTACATTTACAAGGATTAATGGGTACCAAGTGTTAGTGAAAATTCCAATGCCTCATACAAATTCAACAATTAAGTTTTGAAATAGGATATGCATTGCAATTTGAACTCAGAATTATTATACATATAAAAACCAATATCTAGAAGACATCGGTCATCTTGTTTAATAAGGGTAAGAACCGATTTTTTATATTTTGATCATAAAACAACTGACTCACTACAGGTTAATGTAATTTTAATAACAGAGCAAGTAAGTAAACTTGGCACCGAAAATTAGTAATATAAATATTAATTTTACTTAAATTCAGTATTGTCTTGAGAAAATGTTAAATTAAACCCACCAGTTAAATTAGTATTTAAATGCATGTATAACGTAACTTAAAATTGATATAAAAAAAATATAGGAGGTATTCAAATGAAAACTGTTAGATTTTATTCTCTAAAGTAATTTTATTTTACATTTGCCACATTACAAATACTTGAGTGTTATTGCTTCATTACAAGCATTATTAAGACGTAACCAACAAAAGCATAATGCTGTGAAAACCAAACGTAAACTTAATACGAAAAGCTTAATTTTACAACTAGTGCGATACCGATATCCTGAAGGACTAAAAAAATACACTTCCTAAGGTCTTACCTTACTTTCTACACAATTTATTACACTCGGCATCAATTTTCGAAATGTGCCCATCACTAATTACTCATAGCTTTTAACTACCCTGGTGATACTTCAGTTTAACTGTATGAATTGGCATCATATACCCGATGCTGGTTTTACTACATTCTAACACAAATATGTAGGTATTTTGAATATGTACTCCAAATATTCAAATAATGTTTGGACACAAGAAGCATTTTGCCAAGTAACATTAAATTAGAGAGTCATTTTCAGCCGGTATCACATATTAGAAAGGCACATGGGAGACAGAATATAATAAAGTGCATGAACGTATCGCGATAACTCATACGATCTTCAGTATATTTGAATAAGTGGAAGTACATCATTCCCAGTTTCCTGAATAGCCATTGACAGAACGGGCACAGACGGTCCCAGAACAGAGTATTGAGCTTGTACCATATTGAGGAGTTCTATGGTATGTAACAAAGATAGGGGAGCCTTTCAATTATACACATAAAATAGAAGAAAAATTCCATTTATTTAATTTTTTTTCTGTTTTTCTCATTTTTATAATAATTAACTTAGCTGTTAGGTATTTATGTATAATGAAATAAGTAGTAACTTCAAGTTCAAAGTTCATCCGAGCTTGGGGAGCCGCGCGAGACGAACGATCAACGCGAAGTGAGGGCAGCGCACGGCTCATGAACGTATTATTGATTGCGGTGTCGCTCGCTTTCGCCAGCGAACATTTACACAATAAATATTAAAATAAAGTCACATAACACTTACAGAGTGGCTAGGCGAGCGCCGGCCGTCCGTGCGCGCCGCGAGCTCCTCCATTCTCTAATTGGCTAACCGCAGGCGCAGAAGCCTCTGCTCGCTACTGAGCCGCGGGGGCGTACCCTTTCATATTAAATTATACATATCAGTTTTACATTATGTAAGTTGTGTTTTGATTGTAAAAAATTATATGGTTTTATTATATCCCTATAAATGCAGTGTTGGTTTATTTGTCCAGAGCTGTGTTTGCTTTCACTGCAATGACACACTCCTCACCGCAGGATTTCAGCACAGTGCACTGCAAACAAAAAAGAGAACTGTTGTACCCAAGAAAAATAATAATGTTTTACTTAGGGAAATAAAGATAGCCATAAAAGCATTGCACCACCTAAATGAGTAATGATAGTAAAAAAAAAGGATCAATTGAAATTGATTGGGTTTATTACTTTCATCTTGTTTTTCGTGATAACAATTTTGAAATCAAAACCCTTATCAGAATATATCATAAGGCAAAAGTTATATTATAAAGATTCTGACTTCTGAATATGCTGATGCATATGTAATTATCGCAAAATAGAATTTCCTTATCATCATTCACAGAAGTATTATGGTAATTTTGTATTCACTACCTATAATTCCATATAGCTAGCTTATAACAACTAGCCCAGGTAAAAGGCGGAAAGAACAATTTTCGAGTAAATTTAGCACCAGCAAACTAAAAAGTAGGCCAGAGACTCTATACTCGACATTTTCTGGCATCCTAAAAAGATTACATTTATAATCTACCAATCTACTAACATTTTCTACTAGATTATTCAAGTGTGTCCATGTTAACAACATTGATAGAGATTATAGTACTAAAAATACATTACTTATGAAAGATAAAGAAGTCTGTTATCAACATACCAACAACTCTTTGCCGCTGTCAAAGTCAGAGCGCAGCTGTGTGCCCAAGTCTCCGTCTGGGATCTTGAGGTCCTCACGCAAGTCACCGTTGTCAGCCATCAGGGTCAGGTATCCATCGTCAGAAATGTCAGTCAGCTGGTAGTCCTCACGTTTCACATGGGGCACATCCATGTTGTGGGTTGAAGGACAGATATCTTCATATCTGAAAGCGAGAGAGTAAGTCAGTATTGGTGTTTGATAAAATTACATAGCTACTGCAATAGTTAGCAAAATAATACACGCATTTACGAGAATGAAAGTAACAGCACTTGTTGTTTACTATTTGGGCTTGGATGAACAGCAAAAATACACTTTACTATTAAATACACTGGACAGATTTTGTGTACAGTAATAAATCTATACATTAGATAGATAAGTTGATAGTAATGTGCCCCTGGACGGTGATCCCAGAACACAGTTGTGAAATGAGACGCATAGTCGGGCCAGATACAGTTTCCGAGTACCCTCAGCACGAATGCAGTATAAGCAACCACAGCCGCGACTCTATGGGCTCGACATCAATTGTATTAGCATTGCTGGTCAAGTTAAAAGTTACTATAAAGATGATTTTTATAAAAAAATTATGGAACTTACTTCTTTCCATTGAAAATATCAATTCCGACAAGGTGCACTTTAGCGTGACCGTGTTTCCCAGTCTTGGAGGTGGACATTTCCACAATCTTGCAGGGACGTCCCTTGAGCATCACAAATCCGTTTTTGCGGAGGGCAGAACATTGCATAGGAAATGTGGCAGAGGCTCCGGAGTCTCCGGTCTCAAAGTGTGTGTCTTCAATGTCGCCCATGTTGTTGTTGGCTGTGCCGATAAACTAACTACGGTCAGGAGTGATCTGGAAGGAAAAAGACAATATTAAGTACTTTACTAATTAACACAGAACTTTAAGTACAGACTGGGTATTTGGGTACTGGTAGCTGCATAGTATTAAGTCTTTAATCTGGATTCTAACCCAGAATTCTAACTTTTAAGTGAAGCCAATGATTGTAGAACTAAATTACTTATTAATATAATGCACCACTTTGCCAACACTATCATTACTCAATTTCAATTAAAATAAATACCTGTAACACAGTAATGAAAAACTAAATCTACATGAAATTGGAGTGACTAAAATGCTTATCCATCAAACCAATATGCCTGATAAGCATCAGTGTTTAGTTTAGCTATCAAGACCTTGTCATCAAAATGTATGAGTCACATGTTAGGTCTTTGAACTTAAGAAAGATATTGAACTCATGAAAAATGTGCTAATTATAATAATAATGTCATCATGAAACAGTTCAATGAATATACTCTGTTTAGTCTAGGGCATTTATATGATACAAACTACTGTATTTCTACTTGCAGAAAGGGGCAATGAGTGTCCTTGAGGTTATGTTCATCCCAAAAGGGATTGAACTATGAAGTATATTTTATATGTACTAAAATTTATACTAACAAAACTATGAGAAAATTGCTAATACTACATTGTTAAAACATGATAAAATTCATGATTTAGTAATTTAACTCTAAGTACTTAGTTTTCCACCTACAATATAGATTGCCACAAATTAAGCACATACAGAATGAATTTGTTGCAATTTCATGAAATGTTATTAAAGCTTCTGTAACTAATAATGATAAATACAATTAACTGAACTGTTTCTTGATTATATAGCTTTATTAATCCACTTGACGATATAGATAAACTGCAGTTGATAAATTACTGATAAAATGATTTCCTAATAACTTATAACAGCTGAGTGTTGATGTAGCAGCGCGGATGTCAACATCAAGAAATAGCGGTGATCTTTGTCTAACTCACGAGACAGAAGCACATATAAATTTACCTAATTTTAAGTAAAACAACTATATCTGATAGAATCTTGTGCCCCTGAACGGTGATCCCATATCATATGATACAAAATGAGACGCATAGTCGGGCCAGGTGTACTTTTTGAGTACCCGCAGCACAAATGCAGTATAAGGAACCACAATTGCGACTCTATGGGCTCAACAAATATTCTAGAAAGATACAAAAGACAAAAATGGACAAATGGGGATCCGTGATATCTGCCTACCCTACAAGGGATCAGGCTTGATGTGTATGTATGTAAAACAATTGAGGATTATCACAAATTGTATAAAATATTCTTAGCCTCATACAGTCAGCTATTGAGTAATCACTGGACACTAATATTACTTACAATAACCATGGCAAGGTTCTGATATCAGAATAAGGATTAACTGATAATCATATATATACTTAAAACTTTTAAGACATTCTGGCTCAAGGATGATGAATATAGTTTATCATAAGCAAGAAAACCGAAAGATAAAGCGAGCAAATAACTCCAAATGATGAGACATTATGCAAATTAGTTACACATAATATTCACTCAGTATAACGTGGTTAACTACTGTAATCAAGATTAACTATTCAATCTAATGATAATATAGTTGTTTAAAGTAAAAGCACGCCTAATATATAGATAATAATGGAAATTAAGAATACGAAAATATGTGTATCTCAACCTAACCCTACCGACATAGCTAACGCATGACAGTTGTTAGTTCTTTGTACATATATTTTCTTCATGCATTCGTGTAAATAGTGGATGAGTTGTTACTAATAATAATGATTTAACAGAAGAAGTAGGGTAATAGATAAATTCAACAATGCAGAAACGGCGTGCTTTCTCAAGAAAAACATGTGGGTTCGTCCACGAATTGACATCTCACTTCGACATGGAGAATGTTATAAAATGTTATCACATTCACTACTCTACACATATGAATCACTAGAGAGATTATAAATTCAATTACCAAGATTTATTTGCAAAATAAATTCACAGAAAAATTGCAATGATAGTTTTGACAAACGTGCCGGTAACGTTATAAACAGATTGGTATCGATTTTTTGACACAAATATTCACTTAATGCATAGCCAGTTTGCACAATATTACAAGCACCACAGTTAATACTTACGAAAATTAATATTTTTACAGATTTTTTACGAAATCACAATAAAAATTGAATATTTTTCGACACTCACATGTGACCGACGGGTTCTTCAACCGAAAGGTCAATTTGCGCCTGCGTAGCAATTTCAACAATCACTTCCGGTGGTGGGGTTCTCAACGTAATCAGATCTCTCTGACCTTGAGGCGGTCTTTATGAATATAAAATTATTTTACTATACAGAAACGGAACTTAATATATAAAATCGTGATAATTCTTCTTATTTTATATTATTTTAATTTGTAGTCTTAAATTTATAAGTTTATGTACACATGTGATATTATCAGAATAAGAAGCACACTTGACTTCAGCGGAAATAGTACGTGTTTCAGACACTAGGTGGCGGGATGACAAATAAGCTTGCGTTTCCAAAATATAGTTACTCTGTGTAAATGCGTCACAATGGTGAATTTAGCTTTTGAATAAAGGAGGTATAGACTCACGTGTAAAAAGAAAACATGGGTGAAATTGAAAAGTTTTGTACCATTTTGTTAATGTGATATTATTTGTAAACGAAAAATGAAGTTACTATCGTTTCTAGTTGTGTATATTATAAATATCCGTATTACAAGTTTAAAAATGAACTAGCTAGTTTATTTCGTATAACAGGCTCTAAAATATTATCTTTATTATTACATATCATACTGAGACTATTTTTCCCTTACCTTCTAGTGACTCTGTAAATGAATTTTAATTTTCGTATTTTTTGTAGATATATGTATATTATGAAAATTAAGGTCTGTCACCAGATTGCTGAGTTATTGTCGGAAATTTGATAACTGTGTGATATCAAAAGCTTGATTATTACTAAATATTCATATTTATTACTAAATACTTATTACGAAACATTCATAAGGTGTCTGGATTTTGGTAGAAAAACATGCCAATAATTCGAAACAAATGGGGATCCGTGATCTTTGCATACCTTTTTCTAAAGGACGGGTATGATACGTATAAATTAAAAATACATTATTCTTAAAAAAATGGTAGTGTTCATAATATGATATTCAGCACAAGCAACTAACTGATTCAGAGTTCAAGAAGCACTCATCTAGAGATCGCGCCACATAAGGTGGCAGACGGTAAACTTGGAACTAAATTTGACGTTTCCGCCATTGCGTGTTATTTTGTATGACAGGTAAATTCAGTAGAGATCCCGCCACATAAGGTGGCAGTTGGAGGCGTCGCCACAGTCGCGTAATTCAGTGTTACCAGTAAACACGCCAAAACTAGCACTCACTGTGCCATACGGCTCGATACATTATAGGTTTCATTTGTAACGGTCTTTGGTTGCAGAGCTATAAACTCAAATAAAACAAATTAATATATCAAAGTCAAAATATGTTTATTAAACTATTTCAAACATGATTAATAATTAACGGGACTTATCCTTCTTATTATATTATATTACATATATTATGTGTTCCTTCACTCTGTCCGCAATAGACCGTTTAGTGTGTTCGACGTAGGATTTCCCACAGCTGCAATCAATCTTATACACACCCTTATATCTTATATCATGAGTATAAATCGCGAATCTCTTAAAACTATTATTTCAAACATGGCACTGAGCATTGTCTTTACATATTTTTTACCGAGGTTAGATCAGCGGAGACCCTAGCTTGGAGAAGAACTAACAAGAAACTCCGGAAATCAATTTATTATAATCACCCTTAACAAACATAAAAATTACAAAGAGTGGGCAAAAAACACAACGCTGGTAATACTAAATTTACCTTTCATACAAAATAACACGCAATGGCGGTAACGTCAAATTTAGTTCCAAGTTTGGCTACTGCCACCTTATGTGGCGGGATCTCTAACACCTCAGCATAACACGAACGTACAAGGATCAGTTGACAGTTATGTCAACTACTGCAAGTGTCATTGAGACAGTTCATGATTTTGTCAAAAACACTATGACAAATATGTCAAGCGTTAAATGACATTGCATCCACCAATAGCGTTGCGGATAACCTAATCAGTAAAGTAGAGATCCCGCCACATAAGGTGGCAGTTGGAGGCGTCGCCACAGTCGCGTAATTCAGTGTTACCAGTAAACACGCCAAAACTAGCACTCACTGTGCCATACGGCTCGATACATTATAGGTTTCATTTGTAACGGTCTTTGGTTGCAGAGCTATAAACTCAAATAAAACAAATTAATATATCAAAGTCAAAATATGTTTATTAAACTATTTCAAACATGATTAATAATTAACGGGACTTATCCTTCTTATTATATATTACATATATTATGTGTTCCTTCACTCTGTCCGCAATAGACCGTTTAGTGTGTTCGACGTAGGATTTCCCACAGCTGCAATCAATCTTATACACACCCTTATATCTTATATCATGAGTATAAATCGCGAATCTCTTAAAACTATTATTTCAAACATGGCACTGAGCATTGTCTTTACATATTTTTTACCGAGGTTAGATCAGCGGAGACCCTAGCTTGGAGAAGAACTAACAAGAAACTCCGGAAATCAATTTATTATAATCACCCTTAACAAACATAAAAATTACAAAGAGTGGGCAAAAAACACAACGCTGGTAATACTAAATTACCTTTCATACAAAATAACACGCAATGGCGGTAACGTCAAATTTAGTTCCAAGTTTGGCTACTGCCACCTTATGTGGCGGGATCTCTAATACCAGCGTTGTGTTTACTCACTTTCTTAGTATTTTTTATGTTTGTTATGGGTGATTATAATAAATTGATTTCCGGAGTTTCTTGTTAGTTCTTCTCCAAGCTAGGGTCTCCGCTGAACTAACCTCGGTAAAAAATATGTAAAGACAATGCTCAGTGCCATGTTTGAAATAGTTTTTTTATTTATACTTAGATCATAAGATAACTTTCAATGAGAGCTTGTGATAGGGCCTATTTTGAATAAAAATATTTTGACTTTTGACTTTGATATATTAATTTGTTTTATTCGAGTTTATAGCTCTGCAACCAAAGACCGTTACAAATGAAACCTATAATGTATCGAGCCGTATGGCACAGTGAGTGCTAGTTTTGGCGTATTTACTGGCAACACTGAATTACGCAACTATGGCGACGTCTCCATCTGCCACTTTATGTGGTGCGATCTCTAACCATAATTTGAGGTCCATCTTGACATAGTAATTATTTTTTTAGTAATTCTTCACTTTTTCCTTCACTTATATAATTTCTTATTATATTCTTGTTTGGCACAGTAGAGCCATTAAATAAAAGTAACTAATAATTTTAACATTATACTCACTAGAGATCCCGCCACATAATTTGGCAGTAGCCAAACTTGGAACTAAATTTGACGTTTCCGCCATTGCGTGTTATTTCGTATGAAAGGTAAATTTAGTATTACCAGCGTTGTGTTTTTTGCCCACTCTTTGTAATTTTTATGTTTGTTAAGGGTGATTATAATAAATTGATTTCCGGAGTTTCTTGTTAGTTCTTCTCCAAGCTAGGGTCTCCGCTGATCTAACCTCGGTAAAAAATATGTAAAGACAATGCTCAGTGTCATGTTTGAAATAATAGTTTTAAGAGATTCGCGATTTATACTCATGATATAAGATATAAGGGTGTATATAAGATTGATTGCAACTGTTGGAAATCCTACGTCATTGCGGACAGAGTGAAGGAACACATAATATATGTAATATTTAATATGAAGGATAAGTCCCGTTAATTATTAATCATGTTTGAAATAGTTTAATAAACATATTTTGACTTTGATATATTAATTTGTTTTATTTGAGTTTATAGCTCTGCAACCAAAGACCGTTACAAATGAAACCTATAATGTATCGAGCCGTATGGCACAGTGAGTGCTAGTTTTGGCGTGTTTACTGGTAACACTGAATAACGCGACTGTGGCGACGCCCCCAACTGCCAATTTATATGGCGGGATCTCTAGCATTTGTCTGATAGTTGTCAAATGTAACGGAGATTTGTTCATGCGACGTGGTATGCTATTTATCACAAACTATTGTTTACTTTCAGCTGTCCTGTCTATAATAAAACCTGATTATGTTTTTTCGATTGAGTAAAATTTTGGTTTAGGTGCCAAAATTACATGACAATTTAATGTTATTATCACATACAGCTGATCTGATTATGAAACTAAAGGAACTCCTTAATTATTGTAAAAAAATATGTTTTTGCCGATTGTCAGTCGTGTGTAAGGCCATTCATAAAATTTAACAGCAATAGTTTCAATAATGTAGCGCAGCTTAGAGATCGCGCCACATAAATTGGCAGTTGGAGGCGTCGCCACAGTCGCGTAATTCAGTGTTACCAGTAAACACGCCAAAACTAGCACTCACTGTGCAATACGGCTCGATAAATTATAGGTTTCTTTTGTAACGGTCTTTGGTTGCAGACCTATAAACTCAAATAAAACAAATTAATATATCAAAGTCAAAATATGTTTATTTAAAATAGGCCCTATCACAAGCTCTCTTTGAATGTTATCTTATGATCTAAGTATAAATTAAAAAAAACTATTTCAAACATGATTAATAATTAACGGGACTTATCCTTCTTATTATATACAAACAAACAAACAAACGCATTCACGACCATTAACCCTTGCGGGGTAGTCAGAGGTTCAGGTGTCCATCTCCGCAATTGCGAAGGTAGTAATTCTATTGATACCTCGAACCCACGTGTTAACCAGATAGTCAGTACTCAATGTGACAGGTGGTCAGCCATGTCGCCATTTACAAGCACTAACTATTACCTGTTCGACGAACAGGTAGGTTTCCTCACGATGTTTTCCCTCACCGTATAATAATTCAACGCATTTCGTAAATGTGTTTTTATTACGAAAATGTACATAGAAATTCATTAAACTTCATTTCCATTGGTACATGCTCAAACGGGATTTGAACCCTGTACCCACTGATACAGAGCCAAGCCCCAAACAACTGAGCTACGTCGAATTTTACATATATTATGTGTTCCTTCACTCTGTCCGCAATAGACCGTTTAGTCTGTCCGACGTAGGATTTCCCACAGCTGCAATCAATCTTATACACACCCTTATATCTTATATCATGAGTATAAATCGCGAATCTCTTAAAACTATTATTTCAAACATGGCACTGAGCATTGTCTTTCCCAAGCTTGGAGAAGAACTAACAAGAAACTCCGGAAATCAATTTATTATAATCACCCTTAACAAACATAAAAATTACAAAGAGTGAGCAAAAAACACAACGCTGGTAATACTAAATTTACCTTTCATACAAAATAACACGCAATGGCGGAAACGTCAAATTTAGTTCCACGTTTGCCTACTGCCAATTTATGTGGCGCGATCTCTATGTATCATGTTAAAAGAATGCTGACTATGACGATTTATGTAGTCATTGTGTATGATAGGTATTTTAATACTACACGATACTAGTAAGGTATAGGAATGTGATGAGAACATACGAATATCATGTAACAATCACCATGAGTTTAGATGGGAGTTTAGAAGATACCTACGAGCCGAAAAAGAGATGGATGGACAGTAAAAAAACATGGAAAGCAAAGAAGTGACCCATCGAAGTGCCGGCTGATAGAAGAGTATGGAAAAACATGTTGCGCCTACTCCGACTAGGTGCTATAAGGGCAAGGGGATGATGATGTATGTATATGATAGCTATTTAATGTTATATAAATTTAAATATACGCTGAACCAATCAACTAATATGCCTACCTACCTACCTAATTCAAAAGATGAGTGAATGTTACCATGAAATGAGGAAAATCTTTGCTTCGTTCGTTTTACCCACTGCGAATATTAGCTATTTCCATCAGGTTTAAAAATTAATAATTGCGGTGTAGGTAGGCACTACGAGTACCTACCAAGGTATTACTTTGTATCAAGTTTTAAAGCTTTGGGGTTTGGTCAGTGTAAGGCGTTTCCGCAATTACCTACAGAATAGCTGTAGGTACAAGACATTATCTGGCGCTGTTTGTCTTATACTTACAAGTTACAACTAATAATTTTTTCATTGGTTAGAAAGCCCTAGCTCAGAGAAGAACCATCAAGAAACTCCAACCTTCGAAGGTAATCCAGAGCCAACTTGTCTTAGTACCTATCTATCATAGTTATCTAGTAGTATACCTACTCTCTAACTTTTGATTAACATAAAAGAGAAGGCTTGTGTGATTTAAAAACTTTGTAAGTTAACTAAGTGTCAAGCACAAACAAAGTGACTCTGCTAAGTGAATTGTTAACTCTGCCTCAGCCGGTAATCGAAATTTGTAGAACAGGGTCAGCCGTTGAGGTTATAGGTAAGAATATCTTCATGTATTTGTATAACTATGTTAAAACTAGATGGGAATGTATTTAATTTTTTTTATATACAGAATAGAAGAAATAAATTGAGACGGTTAATTGGATGTGAGTGACGCGAGAACGTTTAAGGTGGCGCTCAATAATACTTATTTGTTAATATTCCTGTTAAGTAGAGTTGTTAATATACAGGGTGGCGCATTCAAAACGGTCAGTATGGGAAAGTCTGAAACTATAAGAGATACAAAGATTTGTTCTTAGGAACCATGTCACCGATTTTGATAAAAAGAAAAACTACATTCATACTTTCTTTGAAAAGACAACTGTATCCAGTACGGGAATCGAACCCGCCGTGCGATTCTTGAAAAAAGTTAAGAGTAAAACAATACCAAAACAGGATTGATTTTTGGTTTTGGTATTCTTGAAACGTCTAATACCCTCACTTTACCGATTGCAGTTTTGTTTTAATTTAACGCTCAATTTGGTATTCTTGAAAAATAATTGAGTCAAAACGTAATCACTACCGGCATGAATCGGTATTCTTGAAATAAAACCAACAATATTTGGGAACACTATTTAGTAGTAACGGAAACTGTGAGTGAAATATTGAAGGCAGAGTGCTTGGCAAAACCAAAACGTTGTGTCAAATATCGCACATTGACGTAATATTTACAAAACGAACTGGGTAGTTTTGTAAAAGTGAAATTATGGTAACACAGAAGTGTAAAGTTTTGAATTGGTTTTGGTGCAGGAAAAAAACGAGAGCGCTGCGAGTCAATAATGGTGCAGCTTTGTAAAAGGACTTCAAGAATACGAAAGTAAATCTGCACTGCACCTGCACTGCAGCGCTATCAATACCAATCTAAAAAAGTTGTTGTTTTCAAGAATCGCACGGCCGGTTGCTTTAAGAAAATAAACTGGCCCTTTTCACTTTTTCCTTTTAAATATCGATTGTGTAGGTCTTAAGCTGTAAATATCTCTATGAAACATGGTGTCGAAAATAAATAAAATGCATTGTTTTGGCATACTTTAGTTTATCATAGTAGGTTTTTATCAAAATCGGTGACATGGTTCCTAAGAACAAATCTTCGTATCTCTTATAGTTTCAGACTTTCCCATACTGATCGTTTTGAATGCGTCCCCCTGTATATAGGTATTAATTAATAAACGTGAAAAGGTAGGTAGTTATCTTAAGTGGTTGTTCAAAGCGTAAGTATCTTAGTTACCTAATTTATTATATTCTGTATATCTGAATAAAATATTATTTAATTCCATTAATTTTATATTTATCAATAACATTCAATTCAGTAAGCATAAATCATTTTAAATTCCCCACAGACATAACGGCGACAACCGGACAGAAAGAAGATCATAAAATTAATAGAGCAACGCGCCAAAATCGCAGTAATGGCGGCCCTGACAATAGATAGAAGATGGCGGACGGCGTCCTCGGTAGGCGAGGCAAAGGGTTTAAAAGCTTTCTTCCATAAATCACCAGCTAGCCCAAGAAAAAACCCTTGCTCAATTACGTAGCTGTTGCGATGTGATATGATGAGTGCGTTTAGTTTTTTTAATCACAAATGATTATGCTGAAGTAAACAGCATTGAATTGGATTACTATTCTTTAAAATAAACCACACATTTTGTGTGTTCTTTCTCTACCGATTTTGTTAAATAAGGGTAGGTACGTACATGCTCTAGGATACAGCATGGAACCAATATTTTATTATAATATCAATACTAATCTATGAACTGACTAGTAGAATGATTAATCAGTTAGGCTATACATATAGAAAATAGGTAGCTAAATACCAAAATTATTAATAATTTGCTATTAAATTACAATTTTGTTAAATATACATACAGATAAAATATTTGGTTGGCATTGAACCCCAGCCTACCTACCTATTCCTAAGTACCTACTTATTCCCAACTCCTAGTTTTATTACCTAATTATCATTTCTTACAAGCTTGTCTTCTCCCTCGTAATAAACAGATCCCGTGATTACGATCCACATCAACTATACTGCGGCCATCCCCTCTCGCCGAACGCAATTACACAACCATTGATATTGTTACTTTCGCTATTAAGAAGCGATTAGGGGCTTTCGCCTCGTCATGGCTCGCCAATAGTCATGCCATGGGATATTTGTAAAACAACCTCTCTATAATAATAGAGAAACAGATTTGAGGGGTAAATAGACATGGTAATTTGTCATTTGCGATTTCCGCAATTATAAATGTTTTTCTGTTTATCTATGTTATTAGTTATTTTTAAACACTTGCGATTTATACTCATTTTATTTAATATGTGAGACCGGGTCATATCACGAATAACGGTGTCTTCCCGCGACCACGGCCTATGCAACTGGATCGATACGTCGGGCAAAATAATGGTAATCAGATATCTTTATTAATTTATCGTGATATGACCCGGTCTCACAAAGTAAATAAAATATCTATGTTATTTTTGGTGATTATATTATGAAGCTACAATGGTGATCATTTGGAACATGCACAGATTTCTTCTCGGCCGATAGATTGAAGCTAACTGAGGTCAAGAAAGCTGAGGTAAGTAGGTATTTGCAAATTACGTATTCGTAAGATTTATATAAGATAGGTACTGTAGAGCCGTAAACACATACTTAGACTTCACAGCCCGTCTCCCTCCAGAAGAGTAGGTAAAGATCACTGCTCTTCTTTTGTAGTATTGGTATTTCTTTATAGGATAATGAGATAATTTTTGTACCTTTGTAAACAAAACACAATCATCAATAGTTCTTATTTTTAAAATGTGCCCGCCAATAGGATTTTAAATGTGACGAAAGATTCTATGATTTCTTTTAATCTGTCTAAATACCTACCTATTTCAATTGAACTATTTACTCAAAGTTACAACAGTTTAATTAACCAGATATAAAAATACTATACTGGTTTAACTATAACACTATACCTACTAGTTTTAGCGATTCAACTAAGACTCTACTTATTGCTGATATTCGGTATAACCTATTAGCGGTTACAAACATTGAATAAGTATACCGCGGTCCGCGGTATATAAAACCTTACCTTTAAAAGTACTTTATTTAGGGGTTCAATAAATAAGGAGATCTAGCTACCTCATAACCCTTTTCGATAAATATTCTTCGCAAAGAGATTTCATAGTATGAAATACCTAATAATTTTTTAACTAATAACACTTACCATTATCTATTATTATTATAACTCAATGACTACAATGTTGAATAAAAAGTTTACCTGTTTGTTCCTTTGTTAATTTAGTATCAAATATTGGTGATAGATTGCTAACCTATCACCAATTAAATCAATTATCTTCATTTCTCACATACTTCATTATGTATGTTAGTTGGGTATGCCGGAAAACTACATCTAAATAACTATACATAAAACTAACGTCTTAGACTAGCACGTGAATAAATAAATTAGTAGACATTATATTAAAAAATAAAACATTCAACTTTCCAGAGTGGGGATTAAATAAACCACTTTGGCTATCTTCAGCCAATTTTTTAAGTGTAAAATAAATTATTTAGCAAATGGCGGAGAAATTGTTCAAGGAATAACTTAGAGAGCGAGATAGATGCTTTTCAGTATGCGTGGGACAGAGATAGTTGTTTCCTCTCGACTTGGCCCCGCCTCTTCTCCCCGCCGCGGCTCGAGACTACTTCTTACCCCGCCGTCGTCTTGGATTCGAAATTCCTTCATAAGCGGTAATTTGAACTCTTTTGTATATGTTTTGAGAAAGCGTGATTGATTTAATTAGAGTTTTTTTAGCTTAGTTCGATTTTCTCTTTTAATTGTTAATACTGAAGTCTTTGTTTCTCATTTTATATTTATGTTAGTGTTTCTTTTTTTGGTATTGTCAAAAATATATTTTAATTTTGTATGAAGCATAACATTGGTTTAGATAAATATTAGATACTTACCTACCTAATCTTACCTGGTTTCTTGGAAGATCTGGATTAATGTACTAATTTCTTTCAGTTTAATAACAAAAATTGAGTGTTTGTTAATACAATACGTATTAAAAAAAATCTCTAATTTATACTAAGAACTTAGCAAAAGTCTTTTAATCTTTTATCCTTAAATCCCATTAGTTTATTTAACCACATATCAATCCTTCTTTCACCACTATCCAAATTCATTAGATACTTACTAACTAATAAGTATCGATTAACACTATTCGTCCGTCGGAATCGAATTAAGCAATCACCTAACAGGTGAAAGATCCGAGTCACGTACACCTCGTTACCCAATTAGTTGGTCCAATTCGATTCTTGGGTGTATCGAGTCGATCTCTAAGTCGATTACGTTCCAGCTGAACTAAGCTTGATGCTGTGCTGGTCTTTAATGGAATTGCTTTAGGACTTTGTAAGGAGGTTTGAGAATGGAGGTTGTAGTTAACCTTTTTGTCTTATCTGTTAAAATATCTTAACCCTAACCATATCATCTATCAGATATTAAAAGCAATTATGATATGTCTTAATTTAAAGAAGAAATTGTAATTTCATTGACCTTAAAACTATCAACACACCTTATTTCAAAATTTATTTAATTTTACATTTCATAAAATGTCTAAAAATATAATATGCATTCTATAAAATAAACTTTAAACCAGAGCCCATCCTATTCCTATATATATCTCGGTATACGTCATAGATCACCTACAAAACCCTTCCATTCAGGCAGATTCCCACAAGCAGGCATCCCAATTACTCCACATCACCCAACGACATTCAGGCAGGCAAGCGTCGCATCTTAAAAAGTATTTCCAAAAAACAATCATAAATTATTAACGCAAGCATAAAGTTTTCGCGACCCCTCCGATGCAAATCGAGTTGCCCTCTATCCCTGTCTAGCGTTCAGGCTTCTTATGCCAAAGGCGCGGGTGGGAAAGAGAGAGCGGCTGTAGTTGTGTACGGCTAAGTGAATCAGTGCCCGCTCGCTATTAAATCAAGCAGGGAGGCGCTTTGAGATTCGCTTGAGTGGCCGCAGGGGTCTTAGGTCCTCCTTGCAGTCAGTCTGTAGTCCGCCGTCGACTGGAGCGGACCTCGCGTGACACTACGGAGGCGGGAAAAGTTCCCGTCTGTTACAAAACGAAAATATTTTCCGACGCTAACAAGGTAATTTTGAAATTGGACTATTATTTGTTTTTTTTTTCTGTTTATTCCGACTTGAGAATTTATATTTATTATTTGATTAGTTTTTTTTATTTGTGTTATAAGAAGTGAAAAGTGTTTTTAGGACTTTTTCAGTGAGTAAGAATTCTGAATAATTCGTAGTTTAAAAGCAGGTATTCGTAGTAAGTTGAAGTGAGTGAGACGGATAAGAGAGTTTTCGTAAGATTAGAACAATTGGCTGTTAATATTTAATTATTATTAGGTAATAGAACCTTATTGGTTAGCCTTTCTTTACAATACAGAAAGCTCTATTTTAATAAAAAAATGAGTTTTCAATTATGTTGCGTATGGTTTGGTAGCGTTATAAATTCCTTTTATTATGAATTTGTTGTAAAATGATTTAACCAATCAAAATTAGTTATTAAAGTTTATAAATTGCTTTATTAATACAATGTCCAATAATCCCTATTACAAGTTTTTTTAAAACTATAAATAACTATTATAAATTTAGCTAAGATAATTTCCTTCTTCACAATCATTAAAAACAATAAAAATCGTAACAATAGTTTTTTAACGAAATCAAAACCAGCAAAGTTAACCCAATAAGGCCATTCCAATCAAGGTGACGAACAATTGTGTCAATTACAATTTATTCCCACTCGATTGGGACTCAATGCAATTTCAATAAGATTGCTGCCACATCTGTGAAGGACCGGAAGTGCCTGATTGATTTAAATAAAAAAACAAACGTTGGTTAATAAGGCTTAGGTACTATAATGGACGCAAATTTCATAATTATTAATATCTCCACCGATATGTAGATAGATTATTACTGATAGCATAAAGCTTAAAGTAAAGCATAAAGCTAAAGCCTCAAAGATATTAAGAATCTCTTTTCGAACCTCTGAGAACAGTGAGCGTTCTGTCAACCCTGAAAGGAAAAAAAAGTGAATATATTATAATGATTTCGAACTTAAACTAGGAACGGAAAACTCGAAAAACGAATTGAATTCTTTTCTCACAAACATACTCTTATTAAGACAAATCACAACGTTAAAGGTAAAACCGAGAAACTTATTTCGTCCCATTTTTGTAATTTCCAACGTTATCAATGAAATATTTCCTAACCCTATAAGACTAAGAAATATCTGTACATACCAAAAATATACTAGGACGAATCTAAACATATGTATATACATTTAGAGACCAGTATAGCAACTATGAACCCTAAGAACCCCTAACTCGATTAGATCCAAATAGAACCTACTCAGTTATGCACAAAGCGCGTGTGATAATGCGCCCCTAGTTATTCCTCAGCTGGGTATCTAGTTAATATTTAGCAGGGTACTGCTTATAAGCTAGTATCCATGGTAGGATATACATACGTATACATTAGAATAGCATTTGTACAGTCAACGCTAAAAGTGCAGTCCCAGTAACTTTTTATAAGGTTTACGATTATAAGAACAGAAGACAATGCACGCATATTTTTCATTCCGAGGCTTATTATATATTAACGTATAGTGGCCATGACAATGCATAGTGGCGCCAGTTTTAAAATGTAAAATATTGTCTTTTGTTCTTATAACTTTACCTTATAAAAAGTTACTAAGACTGCACTTTTAGGGCTGGCAGTAAGACATACAAAGACACTTTCACGTCCTGTGGATCATCAGGGTGAAAAAACTTCAGTGGTATTAAAACTCCTTATTAGTTAGTTAGTTTAAGCATTAATATAGGGATTGTGATGGCTTTTATATGAAACACTAGTGACAGATTCCTAGCCCATCAGCCAATAGATTCCATTGACTCCTAGTGGCTTAGTTGCCTGCTACAATGTGCCGGGAAAACGGCAGCTAGTTAGCATTCTTTTTTCGTCGTAGACTAGCACGGGGTTTAGGTACTCAAGAAAAAACGACGTTAATGTGAAAAAGAGTGATGTTAGAAGTTCCTATAACTGCCGCGTGTGTATGTGGTGTATGGATGTCAATAAAGATAAAGATTGTGACTAGATTTTATGTGTCACTGTTCTGTGTATCTCTTACGAAAATAATTAACTTGCATACGTATTATGAATAAAGCTAGCGTGTGAAATTATTTTATCACAACACAAAAGAGTTCCAACATTATATCCATTAGTGAAGGGCGCAACATAATTTAAAAAGTGATTTGTATCATTCACTTCACATTCAAATGCGACAAATTAATAAATAAAAATAACTTTTTAACTGGCCCATTGTCGCGGCCATTATTCGAATTAAAGTGGCACTGTTCGTAGGTCAATTATGATGGATGGATTTGGGAGAGTTTAGTTGGATACTGCACTTAATACGCTGCATGGCGGTTTCTAAGAGAATTAGAACTAAATATGGATAAATTATCAGGTTTGCTTGTAGTTGAAAAATCCTAAGTTAGTCAAAATACAATTTTTATGTTTCAAGCAGGCATATTTTACAGTATCTAAGTTATTATAAATTATGTTTAGAGGTACGAATACTATTGTCAATACTAAAAAGATTATATGTAAGGTCTAAATAAAACAGAATTTAAAAAAAGATTATAAAAAATAAAAGTGGTTTTTGGTATGTTCAAGTAATAAGTCAGTCGTCCTCCTATCCCTTTAGGTTGCTATGGACCTATGAGTAACGTTGCATTCGTGATACCTACATATTATATTACAGTTAACGATTACTGTCGATGTAAACTACTTTTTTTTCTTCTTAATAATAACCGATTAACCTTGCGTTTAAACATATGTAACCGTATATATAATACGTATATGTAAAAAACAAAAAAAAGACATAAAAATATACTTCCACTTTTAACGCATTTGTCTTAATTCATAAGAAGCAAATAATATTGAACTGCACGTGTATTTATTATTAGAGTTGTGCATCGCATTCCCGTTCCCAACAAGGCATAATAGTTGATAATTGAATTGATTAGTCGCGATGACTGACGTCACGTTTCATACTCCTGCCACCTAAATACCATCTTTTAACAAAATATTGCTATTATGGAACACATTGTGTATTACGTTTATTAACTACTTAAAGACAAAATATCTCTGAAGTCACCTTTACCACAAGTATTGAGGTCGATAACAACTGGGTAGTTAAATAAATCAGTCCATATGTGACAATATCGCATTAGCTCCTATTTGATCGTGTTTAAAAGTTAAAAAAATTGTAATTGACCCTTTCTGTCGTACTATTCACCATCCAGAAAGATTAACCCTTTCGGAGATGTGAAAAATATATACACAAACAAACAAAAAAATAATGAACAATATATGTTTCATTAAAAGTATTTATTAGATAGTATCACATTAAGTGCGTGCTTAAATGAAAAATAGGACCCGAGTTAGTTGGTTATTAAGTATGTACTTAAATGAAAATAGGACCCGCAGGTTTTAGAAAATTGAATTGATATCAATCGAGGGCTAGTGCAGCTCTTTTCTACTCCCAATTCAATCCATTGACATTATCAACAAGTAATAAACTTGTGATTTTTTAAATTGTTCAATTGGTCTCGATTACTGTTTATGAAATGTCGATACACATTGTTATCGAATCGATCTCACAAGATGCGTTTATTGTTATTGATGCCATCTCTTTACGAGCGCAGTTGAATCGTAAAATGATTTGTTTCAATTTATGACTATTTATTAAATGATTCTCCTCACTCGCTGTGTATGATCATGTTATTTCCACTGCAGCGTTGCATTTATTACTGATTGTTGTTTTGTTCTTAAGGTCACTTAATGACACGTTGTTAATAATCCTTTATTATTTACATGGGTCCATACCTACATCCTTCAGTCTCTATCCATATAGAAATTTATAATCATATCCCTTCTTTTTATTAAAAAAACGTGATATAATAGATGATGATATAATAGATGACTAGATAGGTATATGTTTGTCGTAATATAATATTAAATCCAAACCTAATTGAGTATTACTCGTTATTCCAGTAAATTAATTTAATCTTGTACACAAAGTTTAAAAATTGATTTCGGAGCTGATGAAATTCCGAATGTTATTTCAATTTACCAATCGAACTGGCATAAAATCCGCTTTGAACTTGTGCCATAATCGAAATTCGTTACATGATGCATGTAGGTGAATAAATAATTGCATTCGGGTAATCTGTAATGCAATTTCCCTGATCAATTATATTGAATTATCGAATTCCCCGCGGTCGCATCACTACGCTGGCGTGTCATGTCACGTTGACAGGTCGGCGTTTCAATTCAATTTAGCTTTTTTATAAAGTTTACTTATCGATATTTCGGGTATTTGGCAACTTTTTTAAGGATTTTTTAGAAAGTACAAACAACATTTTATCAGTAGGTTATCTTAAGAAAAGATTCAGAACTCTTAAGGCATAATTATTTTATTGTAGTTCCTTAATAAATTTACACGTAGTATTTTTGCATTAGGACAAACTTTTCAATAATCAATTCTCAACTTAGTTAATTTACTCATCCATTCATTTATTTACCCAATCCAATACAGCGAGTATCACCGAGTATCAATTTAGGCCTTCCCGCTCGCAACGCAAACATTAACTTAGCCAACTCGCAATTAACTCAATTGATACCAATAATGTGTCTAATAGACTCCCGGCTAAATTACAGGCGGACAAACATTGCAATGCCAACAAACAGATGAGTTTGAACGCTCCTGATTCTGCTGGAGTGGTACTGTGTGTACGTTACTTAATTTTTTTTTAATTTGGATTTTTGATACAACAATTAAATGTTTTTTATGTTTAAAAATTATTTATTAAACTTTTCTATAACTACAATTAAATACAGATATAGTAATAAAATATACATATAAGTAATTGTCTGTACTGTATGTGGCGATGCGGTTAATATATTGGTTCGAGCAGCTATCGAATCACTAACTCCGCAGTTTCTGACGTATTTTTTTAGATTCCCAACCACCCCGCAAGACTTAATGGTCGTGAGTATTAATGGTATGATACAAAAAATAGGCTGTGATTAAGCTAAATTACGTACAAATACACCTTAACATAGTTATAACCCTTTCCTTACAGTGGAAGTCAAATAAGCTAGATATAATTAATTTTACTTGAATAAATGTTTGCCCAATCATCTTATTTTCCGCTTAAATGATTCGCAATAAGATAACTTGCTCCGCAATTGCTACTCAGATAAATGATATTGGTTTTGCTTGTAGACACGGTAAGGCAAACAAATCCAACCGTTTCGAAGTACTTAATACTCGTTTACCCATAAAATTCTCGAGTTAAATTCGCTTATCACTTCTAGAGTGAAGAAAAACATCGTGAGGAAACCTGCGTATACCCGTAATGGATAATAGTAGTGAAGTTTACTTAATAGTAGTACACTAAATCCGCAGTTCTATACCCGTAGCGGTGTAAAGATAGCTTCACTACATAGTATAAAACAAAGTCGTTCTATTTGTCCCTATGTCCCTTTGTATACTTAAATCTTTGAAACTACGCAACGGATTTTAATGCGGTTTTTTTTATAGATAGAGTGATTCAAGAGGAAGGTTTTTATGTATAATAACATCCATTAAATAGTGGAGTAGACTATATATTTTATACCCGTGCGAAGCCGGAGCGGGTCACTAGTTTATGATAAAACGCTATTATGAATTGAATCGATTCGTTTATTTTTAAATAAGTATAATCAATTCAATTGAAATGGTTTTGATCATTGATAACATTTCTATTGGAATTCTCGCGCCTGTTCCCACACTTGACAGTTCTTTTTATTTTCTCGAGTGGCTTGGATTTCCTGTGATGTGCCATTTTCTTTGGTGTCGATTATGTCGCGGCAGGGACAATGAATAAATTGCTTTACTGCTTTATCTTCAATGAAATCGGATTATGAAAGGTTAAATAGATATGGAATAAAAAGGGGATTTTATTGAATTTTGCATTAATAATCTAGATAAGTGATCGCCGCATAGATTAAGTTAAGATCAAAACTTAAGTCCGGAAGATAGAGAAAAATAAACTATATTGAACAGAAAGTATTAAAATAAAAATAATCTATCTATAACAAAACTCATAACATACTTCATTAGAAAGTTAAATTATCCACCCATCTAAAAAAAACTCATATTTTTTTACGCTTAATCATTATTGATTTTTTAGTTTTTCAATACTATGACTAATCTTTATTATTTTTTCTTTATTTAAGTATTTATCGATATTATTCACCAATACTTTGTTCCATAATAATTCTTTATTACCATATCAAAGTAGTATAATAATCCTCTGTCAAGTTCAACGAGGTAATGACACAATAAAGCAAATAGAATTATCTGTTCCGACCCCACGCGCCAGACAGGACGACTAAACTATACCTGATATTGTATAGGTATGCCTAACATATGTATGTATGTCGCGGTTATAGAATATATTATACATAGATACATATAGAATAAATGCTAAAAGTTATAGAACTAATGACTAAGAAACTTATATTTTTTCTAGGTTACATATAACGATAGTTATTGGTAACTACTCGTTTATATAAAATATTATTATTGAATTGCCGTACTGTAATGCCGCTTAATGTAGTCGCTCATGACCTAGAAGTTAAAATGACTTTAAATAAACTTCTTACAAAATATTAATATTATAGATTACTCTCAAAATAATGATCATTGTAGTATCATATTCTTATAAGAATGTGAGTGGATCATGTACAATTAGTTCATTTTATAGTGTCCAGAAAAACAAGGCATACAATCATGTAATATTAAGATGTAGTATCTGATGAAACCTAGGCGTTCAGCAACATATATATATGAGTATCAATGAAGCGAAAGTGATCTGTCAGGATCGGGACAAATGGGGTTCCGTGATCTCTGCCTACCTCTCTACAGGGAATCAGGCGTGATGTGTATGTATGTATTATATAATGATGATGACATATGTATGTATAACGATTGAAGCCCTTTCGGAATCGGAAGTCGTAATGTATAAACGTTTATTATTACCTATAATAGGGCCAATTAGTACAAGTAGCTATACACTTACTTAACGCAAATCCTTCACGTAACTCCTATTGGTAAAAGAGACAAACATTTGTCTTTGTATAATCTGTGCCAAAATCTGACACTTATCCCCCAAGTGACAGTGACATTTGGCGCCCGCGCAATCCATTTGATCATTCAGCCGCGTGCCTCCTCCACACGGTTGCAAATATAATATAATAATGCCCTAATCACATTGTATGTGGGATGGAACTGGATCAATTGAATCTAATTTCATTGTCATTTCCTCAGTCTGCGAACCGCCGGTTAAGGTGTGATTGGAACGGTGTGTATGTATGTAGGTTATAAGTGTTTATTGTATGTGGATTAGTTTTATATAAATATTGGATACACCTATATAAATAATATACTTACTCAGTTCCTTCTGATCCTTGAAATGATAATGCTGTCATTTATTTGGTAACCGAATATAATTTCTGTGAGATTTTTATGTATTTATAATATATATAAGTATCTTATCGAATATTGGTGACAGGTTGCTAACTCATCATCCAATAAATTCCATTTACCGTTTCTCTCTTAGTCCTGTAACACGAAAAAGTCATCATATTTTGTTCTCACTCACTTCCATCTACGTTTTTTTGTTTTATTTTTTTATTTCAATTATACGAAAAGAAATTAATGTTGCTGAAAAAACACGTAATTCTATGAAATATTAACAAAGGTTAACTATGTGGTTGCATTAATACAAAATCTTAATACTCTCACTAAACATCAACAAAGACAGCTGGTAACATTCCTTTCCGTCCCTTAACGCTTAACACAATACACTCAAAAGCTTTAATATTCAATACATGTCGAAATCAAAGGCACAATTACTCTTGATCCTAGAATACCAATTATTGCCCAATGATACACACTTAGCATAGTTTTATAGCTTAATTCTGATCGTGACTACATCTGCATAGGTTTCCCGAGCCCTGTATTTAAGCCCTGCCGATGACTTATGTCTAATGGGTATGTGATTGGTGACGGGGAACGGGTTAATAAATAGACTCTTTGAATGTCATTATAAGCGTCAATAAATAGTTAGAGAATGATTGTAGAGTAAGTGTTTTATGGACATAGGACGTAAACAGTATAGAATAGTCAGTGATTTACTTGATCGGTAGTTTTTTATGGCAGCGTAAAAAGGTGATGACTATTGCTCATTTCAAAGAATAAGTTATCTTTTACGATGTTTTACTTACTCTAAGTGATAATATTTGTATTGTGAATTTAATAGTACATATAACATTTCATTTTCGTGAGAAATGAATGCGAGTGGAGACCTAGCTTATTATAGGGTCAGTAGTGTTTCATGCTAAGTTGGAGGAATAGGAAGTAAAAAGAATGCTAACTAGCTGCCGTTCTTCCCGGCATGACGTAGAAAACGAATAAGGGACTAGGCTAAATGGAATTTATTGAGCGATACGCTAGCAAATTGTGTCCAATGTTTCATATGACATCACTACCACAATATTTTTGCTAAGAGTGACCTAGGACGTGAATGATTTACACATGCTTTACATATATATAGTCCCAAATTATCTCACAAATGGCTTCTAGGTGTAACATCTTTAAGTACAAATGTCTCGTTAACATAAATTCTACAATAGGGATGTGTTTTTGAAGGTGAAGTGGAAGGGCGGTTACGTAGGGGTCGGCTCAATAAGATATAATGCATATGTCATTCGCATAGACGGTATGTTGAAAAAGAACGATGTACCCAGAACCGTCAAGAGTGTATGACAAGACGAAGCGAAAGCGTTCTATCAGGATCGTTCCAGGTTGCAATCAAAAGTCTATGGCTAACCCGTTAGGGACGTACAGGCGTGATATATGTATATCTCTGATATATACATATATACGCGTATGTATGTAACATAATTATCATAGCTAACTCTATCTCTTGTGTTGTTATAGCTGGCGGGTGGCGGCGGCCGCGGGTTGTTCTGCTACCACTGCCCGCCCTCGCTGCCGCCGCACCAGCACCGGCTGCCAGCCCTGGACTACCCCTTCGGCACCACGCATCCCTGTGAGTACCATATTCATACATACTTATTATTTATTTGAATGAAATAAATAATAATGATGATAAAGCATTTATTTACAGCAACAAAAACATACACAATACAAATATTTTACAAATTAAACTTACAAACTAGGAGGTATAGCTTGTGCATGTTATTGTCGCAGCAAAAAGGTTCTAACTCAGCTGGGTATAAATATAATATGTACAAAAAATATGTATGTACACTTTATACGTATTTAACTATATACTTATGTTAAATAATATTTTAATAAGAGCATTCTGATGTTGGAATCAATCGTAATACTTATCATATGCATATAGTCCGTTTTAGGGTGAATAGTACCTTAGAGATTAAATTTCTTCGGTCATTTTGAGCTTCAATATCTAATTTGAAATAACATTAATAGGGCTATCATTTTTATGTATAGGATAGGTTGCTATACATTTAATAAAAAATAAATAAAATTCCATTTATTCACACTAAACGCAGCATATACACAAATACAGAAAAGAATTAATTATATAATAATATACATTTATGGAACCAAGCGCACATGTCAACCCCGCGCAAGTGTGAATAGGATTTGTCTCAGCTAATGTTGATTGTGTGAAATTCTCCTCTAGTGTTTTAGTTGATACTCATCAATATGCAACAGCTAGCCATCACATCCAAAACACCAAATTAACTATAGTGCAATACATAAATAGATCAAACTAATGTGCATCACACACTATCGAGCGCTGGAGTCAGAATTCCGTCACCATTGTCGATTGGTTCAGTTAGTTACATCGGTTGGAAACTTTGCTAACTCGCTTATCCGAGACCACGCTGCTGGCCTAACGCTGTTACGTTGGAGCCAAACGTAAGCGGAGAGCGATAAATAAGATCTATTTATTTATTCACATTGAAGCGTAATTACAGGTTTTATTTACATTTGTCGACAATAAGTTATGTCACAATGTAATTTTGATATATGAATGTCGGCCATCTTGATAGAGTTTAATTTTAAGCATTACAATAAAATTCTTGGCTCCATTTTCTAAATGGTGAAGTAAATGCTGTCATGTCAAGTAAGTCCTTGATTATGTTGTAAGAAGTGGTCAATGGAATCTTGAATGTAGATTTCTTTTTCTAGAAGTGATTTGAATAAAAACTCATTTTTTGGTTGAGAAAACCTGATATTTGAAATAAAATGTCGTTTCTAATTATCTAATATCCTGCTCACAAAGTAATAACAACTTATTTAACTGATCAGGAACACGAAAAGCAAGTCTAAGTGGTTAGTTTGTTGTCCCCCTCTTAATCTGTACGTTAATATTCCCTGAGGGATTTACGCGCGTATATATTATTTCTTTGAACATTTATTTCACAAGAATGTAAATTAATATATAATAAAGGATTGAAAAATATACCTGTTATTATACTGTGTTATAGCAAATTATTGCTTATATTAAGTATTCTACTAAGCTACTAAATATTACATACTTACGAGTACATTCTTGAAAAATAAATTATTAGAGAAAAAATGTATATAGCGAACAAACGAGACTGCTATTTTTCCGCTCTTAACCTCTCCCCGCCCTCCGCCCTCCATATTTCCGCTCTCCGCTCATGTTCGCCCTAGGCCTGGCGGCTACAGTTCCGTGATCTTGTACCTCCAACTCGATTTCGGATGTTTTAAACTCGATTCGGAGGGAATCGATCCGCCGTCTGTGTGGACTCGGGGATAAGTCAATCTGGCTCATTAAGTTTCGTCACACTGTTGAGGTGGACAGGATGAGTAGATATAGATATTGTATACATACATTAATTTGTATAACAAGCTCGTCTCCTTTCTGAGGAGTAGCAAGAGATGATGATATACTAGAGGATTAAAGGGTATGTCTATACAAGTACCTATAACCGTCGAGTGTGTATGAGGAGGTGTGTAAGAGCAAATGAAGTGAAAAACGTTTGTCAGGATCGGAACATATCAGATCCTTGATTTCTGCGTACCCCTATACAGGGAATCGGGCAATGTGTATTTGTGTATGTATCTATTGATATTATATGCATAAATGTTTTATATAGTAAAGGTAAGTAAAGTAGTCAATAGTCAACGACTAGGTTAAACTTACTCATTGAGATATAATATACTATTTCATAGTATAAAATAAATTAATTTTTCGACCTAATTGACTCGAATTGCAAAACAACCAGCTGAGTTAAACCCTTTTTTGCGATAAAGCATGCACAAGTCATATCCCTGTTCAAAAATAGGTAGTTACAATTGTATAAAATATTGCGTATTGTATTGTGTATGTTTTTGTAGCGAGTAAACAAATAAATCATAATTATTAATTGTATAATAAAAAGCATTGAAGTTAAACTTTAAAGTGTAAAAAATTGCGATCCCCATTTTGTTATATTTAAATATCACCTTTTGAACACTATATATAAATTTAAAGCGTATAAAAAAGAAATGATCAAAATACGTCTAATAACATTCACCTTTCTTCACAATCCACACTTACCTAAAACTACCTCCTAATATTAGACAAATATATCCAACACAAGAACAAAAACAGTATTTACCCAACAAAACCTTGCCTTACCAAGTAAGAGTTAAAAATCTAACCGTTTACCGGCGGGGTGGCAATGTGCTAATGAAACGCGAGGGTTAGCGAGGGGCGGGGTGCGGGGGGAGCGGTGGGCGTTACTCCCCGGGGATTGGTCGGTGGCTCCCATATATTATTCATAAAATAGTTTTTGAGTCGCGCCGCGCAGCCCGGCCCTTGAGCTGCGTTTACAAGGGCGAGTTGGTAGGTTAGTGCAATGGGATAGTTGGGAATGGTAGTAGAGATGTATTTACTATGTTATGACTATGGTTTAGATGTAGTTGTTTTAATAGGAAAATATTATTTAGTATAAAACCTTTATACATAATAATTAAAGACATTTTATCTTACATTAATAATTAGATAGATATTATTATTGGCCGTGTCACACAATGTTTTTTGTTAATAATCATTTGGTTAGTAGTTCCTTTTATCAATTACAGTTTAAATACATATTATCTCTGCTTTAAGTAAGGTATTTTTATCGTTTTCATCAATTTACATACGTCTCTTCATCTATTTAACTTTTGCCACTAAGACTAATCGACAAACAGACTTTCATACATACATACATACACATCACGCCTGATTCCCTGTAGAGGGGTAGGCAGAGATCACGGATCCCCATTTGTCCCGATCCTGACAGACCACTTTCGCTTCATTGACACGCATACATCTTCTCATACACACTCGGCGGTTATAAGTACTCCTAACGTCACATGTTTTCAATATAGCGTCTATCTGACTGTTATATGTCTTATTAGGTTTACAAACAGACTTATAAACACAAAATCTAAACCGTCTAAATCACCTGCTTCTAAACTATCACCTAACTGGTAATTATTCTACCTGATTAAGTACTCCCGACTTGCCACCCAGTAAACGTGGCTTAACTCCCTTAAGCTAACGCAATAAGGATCATGTCACTTTAGATGAGCGGCAGCGCTTTTTTACAAAATTACTCCGCGATCAAAGGGACGACTAATTTAGTTAGTGTACGATTCACTTTACAATTAATTAGTTTATTGCTTGTTGTTTGACTATTAGGATTATTTTAGTCTAATCAGGCTTATTCTTAATAGTCAGTTGTTTAGTAGAATGTGGTAATGGGAAGGTTGAGGATTTATGTTATCTAAAGTATTATCATTTCATAGATCGATTGAAACTGGCATATACCTATATAAATATCACAAATATCTATTGTACTAATATAGGATAGCCAATGATTTTTAAATAAGATAATCCAAACCAATACTATGTAATAAGATATGATATGTAGTCTTCTTGTCACAAGTCCCTTTAAGTACTTACTAGGAAGTCCCAAACCCCCATTTTAATAGAGATATTTTTCATTTTTTTCAATCTATGAATAATTTTATTATTAAATAAATTATTCATAAATATAATCACCGGTAATATTTAAACGTATCACGTAATAAGATCACAAGAGCATCAATCCAAGCCCATTAGTAAACATAAAGCACTTAATAATAATACAAATTGAATGAAACGTCTGCAAATCAGTTATGTCGGAGCGCTTAAAAAGGAGGTTTTTAAACGGACGTCTATTAAAAATTGAAAAAGCAATTTCCACTGCTGATGAGTGCTGGCACGCAACCAGTAAAGCCGGGGGCACACTTAGGGCTTTGTTTATTCTTTTTTGTATTAAAATAAGGGTATAACTTGTAGTAGAGGTAACTTGGACAAGATTTTAATTACGATCTCTGGTATGGCGTGATATTTTTTGTACATGTATTTTAAGGTTTTTGTCAGCTTTTTGTCTTTCACTCGTAAAAGGTGACAACGAGACCAAGGCTCAATGGAATCGATTTGGAGAAGAGTGACATATAGATAATTTATTTCATATCGACAATACCTACTGCCCAACATTAATGTTTATTAATACATGGCTTACTATTATTACGTTCTCTATCCCTCAACACTTTTCTCTATTCAAATAAATCTCGGGATGTATCCTTGAAAACAGCACAACCTTGCGACATAATCCATAGCCTATTGAAATATAAGCTTAGAATTTGGCAAAGAACCCTCGTAAAACATTGCAATAGAAACCTCCAACAATAAAAAATATTAATATTCAATACCCTGTGTACCACTATCCTAACGAGCGAAGTCTATATAAAATATTTTCATTTTATAATTATCAACTTTAGGAACTTTTTCGCCAGCGCGGCGGCCATTCCGTGCCGGCTTCCGGCGGAAGTGACGCCATATTTTTTAATATCCGGTCTTTATTTTCGCGGGAGATGAGTGCTTTATTATTTATATTGAGTTATCTGTGCGATTATGGTTTAGGTTTTTAACCTCTAGATGATAGCTGTGAAATGATGGATATCATGCAAATACATATATAGCCAGTCTTCATTTAGAGGGATAGACAGAGATCATGGATGTTCCATTATCCCGAAGGATAAGTTAAGAAAAAAAATCAATAAGGTTTAACAATGAAAAAGTAGAATGATATAGAAAAAAAAAGAAAAAAATAGTTTATTCACTGCGTATAAATAAAAATATTACACGTTCAAATAAAATGAAAACCTTAATGCAGTGAAAAGGTGCTGCCTCAGTAGGTATACGATGCAGCTAGGTTTCATCACAGCACCCGTTGGCAGCATATACTTCATATATGAAGCAGATAGGCAAATGATTTCATTCGTTTTGAGTCTCAGATCTGCACAGGAAAACTATTAATGGACTTTAGTATTAAACAAACAATTATTAATGCTATCCGTTGTTGAATAATAATTTATGCATAATTAATGATAAGTGCTTTTTGGAAACAACCACAAAACAAATTTTGAAAGCGCTGGATAATTTCATGTCATCATCATACATAACGTTCGTTATTCATTGGTACCTTATATAAACGATAATAATGTACTTAAAAAGATTAAACTACATGCTCTGTTAGGATAGCTTAATCTAGCTCAATTAATTTAGAAAATTGTAATTCTTTACTCAAAGTTCGACCCATGTCTGAAGATTATAATATTATGTAACATTTTGACCGTTTTCTACAGTCACTATAAAAACACCTCTAATAATAATAATTCAATTACTTTGTAACTTTGCTTTTGTTTTTAATACCACCTGAAACATAATAAATACTAAAAAATAACACAAGTTACCCCAAAAACATTTCCCACAAAAGCTGGCAACCCTAAATCGAATCCGCCATCAATTCATGCATCGCCTAATGCGTGCATATCTGTCATTATCTGCAGAGCAATGTTGTTTTCGCTAGAAACAGGGGAGATGCCATCAGCTAAATGGGGCAACACTTCCGCAAAGTTATGGGGTGGTACTTAATCCGGGGTGAAAAAGGAGGTTGGATATACGCTGGTATTAATGAAATATAATAAAAAATACTTGACTCGTGACGAAGGCAACATTGCAATTGAACATGGCTAAAATGCCGGGTAACAAAGGTAATACTTTGTTCATAAAATATACGGGATATAAATATAAAATCTAGGTCTTTTTTAGCATGAATATTGGGGTTGTGATGTCATGATAGAACAGTGAGACGTAAAAATAATGCTAACTAGCTGCCGTTCTGGCTAGAATATCGCAGGAGGTGACTAAGAGACTAAGTGTAAATAGAATCAATTGGGCGATGACCTATCAACCAGTCAACAATGTTCCATTAAGACATCACAACCCCTAAATTCTTGCTAAAAAAGACCTGGGAGATATTATATATCTCTTCCCAGAAAGGGATTAAAGGACGTGAATGTATGTATGTAACTATATCTGTATGTAATTATAATGTATATGGATGTATGTAATTATTGTGAAGTCGGGTTTCCACACTCAATACAGTTCACCCTTATGTTAGCCTGTGTCTCTATTAAAAGCGAATAAAAGCAAATAACGATGACTTGCGCAAACTACTTGTTCCATTTAGCTTCTAAATTTGTCTTGTGTTGAATTGATTTCCCTTTGACGTCATTAATTATCTGTCGGAAAGCCATTGAAAAGCTCTGTATGGTAGATAATTAATAGAACTTTGAAATGTTGCCAGCTAAAGATGATTTAATAGCATTTTCCCCATAAACTTACTTATCTTTGTTAAGTTTTGTTTTGAGTAGGATGAAAGGGCGTATTTTTGTATTGATACATTTATAGTAGTAGTTTATTGTAGTCTAAGAGTTAGTTCATACTAATGTTGGTTGAATGTGAAAGATTGAGTGTTTTTCTATACATTTGTCTGTTCTGACGTTATGCGACAGACGATACGCGACGGATCCTTCGTTTGATGTGACCCGACCTAAGAAGTGAATCATTTTAACTACACTTAATCATTTTTATTCCCATTATATTTCAGGAGGTAACTCAGGCACTAGGTGTAACAAATTGATCTGAGCTGTAATGGAATATAGTTTTGCTACATATATTCTAGAAGCCCTAATTATAATTATTAAACTTCTACATTTATACTAATGTCGACTGAGGAATTATCATACCCCTCTCTATGTTTTCCCCAGAATGGATGAAAAAATATCAGCATTTACATGAATAAAACACAACAGAATATCCTAACGACTGTAGCCTTTTAAAGGGTAATCAGAGTGTTGTGTCTGAATGTTGATAAATATTGTTACAGATACCAGTTACTCTTACCACCCAGCTATCCACGATGACTCGTTCGTGAGACGAAAGCAGCGAAGGAATAGAACCACATTTACTCTTCAGCAGGTAAAGTACTTGAAGCGTTAATTTGATTGTCATTTTTAGTAATTAATATATAACACTTTCTTACAAGTTGCTAAATAAAAAAATCACTATAACATTACATTTTCAAATTTAAGTAATAAAAATAGATTTACAAAATGCATCGACTATTACGGTGAAACGTACCAGTTCCCCAAACATGTAATAGTAAGTACTGTCATATTGAGTACTGTCTATCTGGTTAACACGTATGTTCAAGGTGGCCATAGAATTACTACATTCACAATTGTGGAAACCTGTACCTCTGACTACCCTGTAAGGGTTAATAATCGTGAAAGATTGGGCGATATGCCCAAAAGTTACTCCGCTATAGTGAACATTAATGCACTAACCTTTGATTACCCCGTAAGGGAGTCAGGCGTATGATGTTGAAGGTTCACTTAATAGTTTGATCTCATAGAACTACATACATACATACATACATACACTTCACGACTTGCGTATACACACTCCCTTTTTTATTATGGCGGGGTAGTCAGAGGCTTGAATGCCCATCTCCGAAATTTCGAAGGCATGTTAGGTATGGGTCATTCGAAGCCGGCTTATCACTAGATAGACAGCACCCAACGTGATAGGTATTGAACCGTATCGCCGTATATAGGCACTGACTAATAGAACTATATACTAATTTGTTTATACACTTCCGCAGTTAGAGGAGCTAGAAACAGCGTTTGCTCAGACCCACTACCCCGACGTGTTCACCAGAGAAGACCTGGCGCTCAAGATCAACCTCACCGAGGCCAGGGTGCAGGTCAGTGGGACTTATACATAATAAAAAACGATAATGAAATCTCTTCTATATACACTAAGCACATAAATAACTCGCCAACACGTATATATAAACTAGAATAGTAAACTTAAACTAAGGAATACATATACACCTACACTTATGCCCGTTTCTCTACAGGGTGGAGGGTAGAGATCTAGCTTATGATCGTTATGAATGTTTGGATGTATACGTAAAACAATCCACAAATATAAAGTCAGTATGTCAATCTTAAAACTATATATAGTCAGTATGTTTTGTATATGCATAAAATTGTTGTAACAACTGGTTTAAATTAACTTGTTGGTTTATCTTAGTAATAGAGTTTGATAATAATACATATATAATACCAACGTATCGGTGGAGTGATAGTTTTAAGAAAATGTGTCATTACCTATGTTTAAAATGGTTAAGAAATTTCTATTTAATTGACATACATTACATCTACTTAACGGAAACAAAATATTATGCCATGGCAACGTTACGAATACCATAACCATTACTATTTTAATATTAGGTATATTTAAGCGTGTTATTTTCTAGATTACATACCAAGCTATCTACCAAATCACCCCATACATCTTGTGCTCCGCCTGTATGTTTATGCATACGCTAACGTAGATCAGTGAGCAAACTCTATCCAATAAAGGCGAGTGGATCGCGGCTCGATTTTATTTATTTCCAATGCACGGAGAGAGCTTTTCCAATTTGTTTCCCAATAGTACCTGGGCAAATGGGCGCTCACAAACGAAACGCGAATAAATTGCATAGCTTCACTAGCTACGCCGCGTTTGTTTATTTCAATATCGGGCTATTTTTGTAACGTCACGCAAGGTGTATTTTAGTCACAGGATAGGAAATTAGTAAGAAATATAAAGTGGACTTATGTATATACAAAAATGAATCTAAGAACATTTATATCATAATCATATTCTCTATATCTCTTATAATCATAATTGATTGATTAATTATTATTGACGATAAATTGTGTTTTCAATGTTCTGTTTACTACGCAAGGGGTCAAAGGATGTGTTTACAGCTTTATATGTTAGGTGTATGAAAATTTTTACCCTTTGCTTGCTACAAGTATATTTTAAGCGGCAACTGAAGGATTGTTTATTAAGTTTGAGGTATAAACGGAGCGATTCGATTAAACCTACTGAAGCTCCAACTTACATGCCAAAAATATCTAAAGATTACGCCCATTTCATTAGCTTTCTAATTGGTTCTTACACTTGAAATTTTATATCATGACTTTACATGTAGAATTCAACTACCCTTAAGCAAACAAACAAACCTAAACGAAACCAACGCTTAAAGCTTTGCGGCATACAATATTCAAGCCTCCAACGTCTTGCCTCGAGCCGTAACCCATTTATTTGGGCGCAGCACCCGTCCCGAATTCGCAATAAGCCGTTTTAAGCAAATTGGTCCACCGTTGTTTTATTCAGCCGAAATGCAGATGGAAAAACGTCGACATTTTTCAACGGAGTCTCCGCCGATTTATGCTCGTAATGTCATGTTTTATGCACCGCCTCTCTAGTGCTTTGTTAGATCGTGTTTTTACATGCTTGTGAACTAATGTTAACGTGTTTCATCTTTTTGGTAGTGATCTGGTCCTGGAAGATATGTTATTAAAACCGCATAATATATACAAATATGTACAAATAATTATCAGCTCGATAATGTTTTTGATGAGGTGATTCTTCGGAATTCTCATTGTCGTGATGGATACAAATCGAGGTTTGAACTCCTTTACAAGTGGTATTAAAGATAAGTAATATTTTAATTTCGACATGGGTTACGACTGTTAATTCCTTTGGGGTTATTAGTAAGTACCGTAGTGGCTGCAGTACACCAATTTTATTTAATAAGATACTTGCCCCATGTCGTGGGAAACAACATACTATATAGTTCGAAACCGTGGGCAAACATAAACTATTTTATAATAAATACCTTTATGTTAATCAACTGTATAGTGTCCGTACGTTAATCAACCTCCTTTCATGTAAAAAAATAAAAAACCATCATAGTTTACTTATAACTCTTTGTACAGAGATTCGTAGCAATCAATGCTACGATTATCCTCCTTGGCAGAGAGACGAAATATCGACTAAGTGAGATGCCAAGACGGTTAGCAGATAAAACGTGGAACGGACTCAGCTTATGGCTCGTTCACTCTTGTACACGTTTACTATTTCAGGGTTGTCGCTGTAATAATAAATAAATGTGTTTTGATTTATACGGTTATTAAAAATTCTTCTCTGCATCAATATCTCTAATTATTTTGTAGACACATACGCGAACTTTTATATTCGTGTCTGCTAAGTTTGCAATTTGTTAGTCTCAATTGTTTGTAATCTATACTATGCTATAAGTTTTATTTAAATTAGTAATAAATACATGCTATTGAGTGTTTTAAGTTCTTTTGGGTGCAGTCATATTGGGACACTAGAGAACTAGAATAAAAATAATTCGTATACGTTGCCTTTCACCTTTTCTTTTTATTTCAGAGCTTTAAATCTTTACGTCCATCTTGAATCCATACACATATTTATACCAAATTCATCCTCCTTTTCCCCAAACGCGACACCCCTATCCCGTGCCGTAATTGAGTCCGCTTTCAATTCGATTCGTATGCCGTCCGACCGAGGTGTGTTCGTGATAATTCGTCCGAAAAATATAAAAAGCGCCCTCTAGCCAGCTGTCCGACATATTGGATTACGGGGTCCCACACCCAGGCTCCATGCCCTAATTGACGGATTAAGTAATTCGCGTTTTATCATTTTATTCCTCGTGCTTTTGGAGTCGTGGGTTTAAGTGGAGTGGATTTACTCGTAATAGTAGTTTGAGCTGCAGAGGTTGTGGTGTATGGTTCATGGTAGGCTTAGAGTAAAGGTTACCAATGTATTACTTCATAATAGCTTAGTGAGGTACTCGTAGTATTTGTTAAAAAGGTATAAGGTGCTTAAAATTATTACATTAAATAGAATTTTATGTTTAATAGATAGATAGATCGACTTAGATAGATTTACTATTACTTTTTATTACTGAGGACATTCCAATAATGTGCTACATACATACATATCACGCCTGATTCTCTGTAGAAGGGTAGACAGAGATAACGGATCCCCATTTGTCCCGGTCCTGATAGATAACTTTCGCTTCATTGCTCTAGGATAAAAACTTATCTACATATTGGAAACATTAAAATATAGTGCAAATATATGTTTTTTAGATGTTTTTTTTTTCGATTTATAAGACCTATTATAACATGTATGATATATCCCCGATTCTCTTGATGTAAGGGCACATGTCACCCGTTATACCGTAGGCTCCATCTGACGGAGTGCCGTTAAAACAATCGCCCTCTTAATCACGACTGACAGGCCACATCGGGGGAACAGACATATAGCGATATTATTTACACGTGTAAACGATCAATAAATGTGTGGTTATTAATTGTTGAAGAAGTATATGTAATAAAAGGTTCTGAAAAGAAAGCAGATGCATCTGACTACATTTTATTCAATTAACTTTATTTAACGTTGTAACAATAGAATCTTTACAATAAATAAAAAAAATATTTACAAACTTAAAACTTATTAAAATATTTTTATTCAGTTATAATTAAGCATAATTAGGAAGCTATCATGTTCAAGGTATATATTTATTCGTTGCACATCTCGTCCTAAACTACAAAAGTGATGGACTTAAAGACTTTAAGAATCCTGTCATATTATGTCAGTTTGCATGTACATTATTGATGTAGGTACAACCTAATATTAACCCTATAACGAAGAATCCTCAATATAAAATTGCTTAAAGTTTCTGATAAAATATCGTTAATTTACCAACCCTAAATTGATTGCCAAATTTTTTGTAATTTAATATAGACATTTTCCAAAGTTTATTGATTGGATATAATATATGGGTACACCTATTATAGTAGAACTTTTCAAGTAATAATTTTATATTGCATAACAACTAATAGCATAAACCTCTTTTCGCAGAATATCGTTTGGCATTAACTCATTTAGCATACATTGAAACCCATAATTCTGTAAGTCAGAATTATCTGTACGCATAATTTTGGTATCCATAATAATCACAATGTATAATCATCACATCGCAGAAAGTTCAAAACCAGATTCATCTTTTGGCATATATTTCTTATCCATAACTATTTAAAAGTAGAACCATCATTTCGCATAATGCTTACAGCAAGAATCATCTTTTATGATTATTGCAACACTTTTCTAATCAGGCGTTATCATTTTTACTATTGCTACTGTATAGTATTATATTATCTGTGCTATTGCTATTTGTTGGAGGTAGTAATCACATGAAATGATAATTATTTGGTTTTTATATCCTTGCCCATGAGAGCATGTTCGTTTCTGGCACTCGCCGGCCGCTGCCGCGACACGCTCGCTTCGCTCGCTCGGCTCGTGCATAAGAGGTCACAGTTCTAACCTAACCTAACCTACGCATTTTTAAAGAAGAAAGTAACCCAATCTATTTTATTCTAATTGAAATTCTATGATCTTCATAGTATGCCTAGTCAAATTATGCCAAATAATCTGTACTCTAAATGAACGTTATGCTAAATGATATTATACAAAATTTTAAGTATGCCAAAGGTAAATATGCCAATAAAAATTCTACTATCTTAAATGTATGCCATTCTAAATTCGGTCAGAAGCACATTATGCCTAAAAATATTTATGTCAAATATTTTTTATGCCTAATAAATGATCGACTAAAGAAGTTTCTGCGAAGTCAGTTATCCCAAATAGGTTTCGGAGTATCAAGTTTCTACCAAATAGACCGCACCCATAATATATCCGTAGATCCATTACCAATTTTACATATTTATTAATTAAATAACCTTAGTAGATTCATTCGAACTTATGTTTTGTTTAAAACTAGTCCCCAATACATCCTAAAGCCCACACATATCCACAAGACGTTAAACCGGTAGGGTTGTCATAATTGTTTTATTGCTTTTGGGCCTCAGGGATGCCAATGACACAACTCTGGTGTTGGATTACACTTACTTGGGACTAATGCAATTCTTACTAATCGAATAGATGAGAGATGATATTTTGTTTCGTTTGTGGATAGGTAGTGGATGTTTTTTACCATTTAAATGTGGTTTTGCCGTTATATTTTACTTGTGATTGCAATGTCTATTAAAGTAAAGTCTGACATTCCAAGGTTAACTCTTTTGTTTTCCCTTAGTTCATTAGTTGAGAACTCAACAGTTTAGTTACAATTTACAGTTAGTGATGAATATATGTGACACAACTTTATAAAGAAAGTAAACAATTCTTGCTTATTTCTTTATATCATAATAAATAAGTAGAAATAGTTTGATATACGAGTATAAGGTAACCAATTTCTTTCTTATTTACTTTAAATTGAGCTACAATAAGTGACTAGAGTAATTACTACACAGATAAGACTATTTACTACTCAGGTAATCCTGATAGTCTCTCGACTCTAGCCTTTGCTATTAGGAAAGTAGAGTAGTGAATATCTGTACTTATGTAGTCACCTAACCAACTGATCATTCACAAACACCTTTTCTTTTCTACACAAAATCCTACGACATCAATAGTCATCATGATGCCAGAATCTTATCTGAACTCATCCTATTAGTCTCGCAACCTTTGAAGCGTAAGATTGTTTCCCAATTCGCGGAGGCTCATCGCCTAATAAATGTTCGTTTAAGACGAAACCCGGCTTAACGAAAGCCTTTGTTTCAACCTAATCTAATCTTGACTGTTCATGATGCTGTAATTCTGACCAAAACGTCGTTAATTAATATTGTATTTGAGATTTTAGAGATTGCTTCTTGAAGGGGTAAGAATTAATTGTTTGATGTGGTATCGGGTTGGAATTTAGATTGTAATAGCTATGGTAATAAGCTGTCTTTCTGTTAAACACATCGATGAGAGAAGCCGTGATAAAACTACTACATGGATAATGTCTAAAGCGATGTAGAGATATTTTTACATACCAAGGTTAAAATCATTGAACGGCATATAAATATGTCACATCGGATACTTAACCATTAGCCTTTGAGTACCCAATACCATCACAATGACAACTATAGTCTTTTTAATCTATGACGAGGAGGTATTACTAATTACGTATATAAATATTGACCAATACACCCAAACAGCGACCAATCAGGCCAAAGAAGTGGCAAATTGGGATGAAAGTTGGCTCCCTACACGATTAGGGAGTTAGCAGGCTGTAGGAGCAAATTGCCAACTCCGCGGGTAAGCCTCCGAAACCGCGTAAATCCTTCTTTATAAGCGGAGTGCTTTTTCGTATACGTTGTTTGGGAAGTGATATGGATGTGGCTGTTTTGTTTTATTGTTTATTATTGAAATTGATATGTATGACGATAGGGTAGAATTTTTTTGACTTGGTATGTCGTAGTAAGTGTCTAAAGGTAATCGTTGTATTAAGGAAATATATATATATATATATATATATATATATATATATATATATATATATATATATATATATGTATATCTATCACGCCTCTAGTTCCACAACGGGATGGACAAAGTCTCGATAGCCTCCTTGAACGATCCTGACAAGTCACTCTTGATTCACTCACACACTTAATATTGACTGAGGGTTATTGTTTTAATAAGTGACTAAGGTATGTTATTCAACACAATGGTTAAATTAATTCATGTCCTATATCAAACAATATTTGAAATGGCTTGATTTATAAAAGATATTTAATCATAAATGTGAGTAGATCACTTTTTATTCCATTTTTAGAAACGCAATGAAAGGATAGCTTAATGTTATGGTCTTTTACTTAAACATAATAAATTTTATTACACACATGCGCCTCTCTTTCTTCACAGCGTAAGCAGATATCACTAAACCCATTTTCTACTTTCATCACTGTTTAAACTGTAAAATATGAAGCTATAACCATGTAACAACCGCATCAAAACACCACCTCCATTTATTTCCTGTGAACCATCAAATAATCAGATTAGCCACAGCGTGTTGCGTAATTCTTGCAAAATGGAAGATGTATCGTCTTAACTCGCTTACACTGGATCCCCCTACTTACAGGGATTACCAGTCCATCACTTCTCCGGGGAGACAAGATGGCGAACTCTCATCTCATTAGCGTGCGTGGGTTTTCTTAATATACGAAGGGGGCGTTTTTTAGGTCATTCTGCCATGTAATGTTTCTAAGTTAATTATGTACGTGATGAAATAAAATTAGATTTGTAAAGACTTTCGTAAATGAAATGAATATATCCAAAAACCATTACTTTTGTAAATAAGTATAAGAAAAAACACTTAATTCACTGCTTAACATAGCACATAAAAAATATATTTGCATGCAGTGAAAAAGTGCTGCCTTAGTATACTTTGCAACTAGGCTACATCACTGGTTTTACACAAGATGGGTATTAAAGTCACATATCATAATGGTCACTCATAACTAAAAGTAAGAACTTCGATATACTACTTACTCTTGTTGAGCTATACAGAAGTCATAAAATTTTTTTTATTTAGGTTCTCTCAATGACTATATTCTATGCAAATATGTTTTTATTCAATATAACTACAGCATTGAATTAATACTGAATTGAAATAACCATGTCTGTATTGATTATTATAAATATACTTTTCTATCCAAAAATAAACACCAATACAGCCTTAAACCATTACCAATTCCGATAAAAGCCACTGGAAAGTTGAAAACTCACCCACATACCTCGTGAGTGGATAATTGAATGAAAAACTTGGGAGCGGCGTTGAGCATGCATTTTCATTATCACTAAGTACTTCTTAACGTTGTTCGGCGCAAATTAATCAGACATTTTGCTTTAAGCTTCGTGCCAAGCGAAGCGGTTAAAAGGAACACTCTGTATGAGATTGGCTGGTTGATGCTTGTTTGTTTATATAGATATATTTGCGTATTTTTTTGGGTCTTAAGGTTGATAGAACGTGGGAAATATAATGTCTCGTAGACTATCTTAAGAATAATCAGGACATTGATGCTCCATCACTCGGAATATAACCTTTGTTACTCGACGTTTCGGCCATGTTATAATAGCTTTAGTCACGAGTCAGTTAAACTGATAGCAAGATGTCTTCTTTTCCGTTTTCTTGTAAAATTAATAAATATCGTGATTCAGTTTAAAATATCATCTTCTATAAGATTCGCATATAATCCCTTAGTAACGTCCTATATACAAATATTTAGTTATATTTGTTTAGAATAAATTAGTATAGTTTCTTGTTGCTAAGGGATATTTTATGTCAATTTTCCCTTTATACAAATATCAATTTATATTTACGGTTAATTTTCCGCCTAATACGTAGTACCTACATAAACTTATGTATTTGTGATGTTTTAGTAAAACGACGTTTCTTTTTACTCAACCCTTATCCTTTATTTTAAATGCCTGCCACACAGATAGAAGTTGACGTGTAATGAAAGCAGGGGCTTATATGTTGACGTGATCTTGTCTAAAGTTACTTTGTTTTACGTCAGGCGCTGTACATTTTCATGCGTGAATACCGAGACAATATTGTTAAAAGAGTATTCTATTCTAGAGTATGACAAGAAGAAGGAAAGGCAGTTTATTACGGTTTAACTAGATCTAGACTAACAAGTAATCACATATGAGAGGACTATAAGATAAGGAGTAAATGGATTTTACTGGTCATTATTGGCAACATAGCGGTTGTTGTCATTGCATTCATTATGTATATGATTCCTTATTTGATAATAATGGCATCATTTCCAAATTAAAAAGATATTATATAGATTAGCTTTTATATATACCATACTTTATCTACCTATTATATTATCTATCTATTTAGATATAAAATTAGCTGACTACTTGTAGACATATTCATACATATATATTCGTTCTAATATTATAGGAATAATATATTCATTATATGAAATAATAAAATAAATGAATCAAATAAATCTAAAAATTTGTCGATGTCATTGTAGCGCAGAGCGCCCAAGAAGCTGGCAGCATTCTTTCTCTGAATAGCCAGACTAATCCTCTGGCAGAGGAAGCTACCAGCTCTGCGATCCTTACTGGACTTCTGCAAGATCCCTAATGATTCCTGTGGGCAAGATCCTTAATGATTCCATGGGCAACGTCCCCTGAGAATTTCAACGGCGAAAGGAACAATTTTATTTCATTACATTTTGAGCTAAATAAATATATTCAACCTCATTTCAATAACCTCTTTAGGCAACTGAAAGTGACACTTCACTGACATGACGTGTCGCCTTAATTAGCATGTTTAAAGCCACTCTTACATTAAGACTCAACGAGTTTAACTGAAATGTTTCAAACCCAAAACTCACCCCGTCATTAACAAAATATGTGAAAATCTCCTACATTATTACTTGAAACTCTTGTTAAGGTACCTCACAGATTCTTCATGTACAGGTTGTTAAATTTCAGGTGCAAAATAATATTATAGTAATGAGACTTTTATATTTATTATTCGCGACTATAGATTATAATTATGTGAAGTCGTCACATAGTGTTCGGAAATTGTTAATGTGATAATCCAGAAAACTAAATACTTTACTAAGTTTCTTTGTCTTTGTCTTTACTACCAGCTAAAAACTGGGATTTTGACTGGCTAAAGACTTTCTGAGATGTTCTGAGAGGTTCACTCAAGCATCCATTTACCCCAAAGTGGTTAAATATATAGTCTACCTTTGTTATTTGATATTCATCTATCTTTTCTACCTAAGGTGATTGGAATCTTGTGTTATCTTCATCGAATTGTTCATGTTAATTCAAGACAACAAGAAAAATAAACGTACAGTATAAGATCTATCATTAAGTGCTTTAATAGTACACATAATAGCAGTTTAATACACTTCAATTAAAACAACACAAACTCTTAATATTCATAAAACACTACTACACCTACTTGAATTTATTTTCTGTAACAAAACAATTACTAAACACTTTTAAGAACCGTTTAACCAACAATAGACTACCTTTGTACAAACAATATTTGACTCACAACCTTTATCCTGCTGTGTAATTAACACTTTATACAGTAATGCATAGTTAACAATGATATTACTGCCAACTACACTCCAAAGCTCTTAATTCCATACTAATAGAGTTGAATTTGCCTTGTAGTGTATCCCCTAATAATTTCGCACTACCCTCTAAAACAAATATATGCTGATCCCTTTAAACAAGGGGGTAATTCGGTATGAAGGGTCATTAGAACTGGTGCATTGTGAAGGTAATTGGACATGTGTTTATTGTGTCACATTGTTGGAAGCTTTGAATAGTTGCTGTGTAGCTGGGATGAATTTGTAAGGAAAATTGGCTAGTTATGGGGTTCTAATTTAGATGCATATATCGGAATATTTTATTTGAATATGAGATGTAAGGAGAATGGTTTATAGTTGGCTTTATACATGTCGCAAGTAGCGACTAAGGGATAGGGGTAAATGCTTGGATTATTGGTTCTCGACTTTTCATTCATATTTCTTACTAATGACATACGAACCTTCAATTTAAATTTTAAGCTCCTAGTTTCTAGATCACTAAATAGCAATAGCGTGTCTGACTTTCTACTCTCCAGGAAAGCGACAAGTCTTTCTACATTGAATCTATTTATGTAATATATAACTCAAAGAACATATACATTCAGTTTCTTTAATCCCTTCCGGTGTGGACAGCACCTTGGCGTTATAATATACCCTAGCTCATTTTTTAGCATAAATATTGGGGTCGAGGTGTCATATGAAACATTTGTGACAGGTTGCTAGCCTATCGCCCAATAGCTCATTTACCCTTAGCCCCTTTAATAGCCTTTTACAACATGCCGGGACGAACGGCAGTTAGTTAGCCTTTTGTAAGTACCAGCTAGCAAGGGATAGGAACTGCATGACAGATAAGGAATATATTAAACCAAATAGAATATCGCTAATGAAATACATAAATTATGATGAAAGAAAAATGAATCTAAGTGTGCCGACTTTTGAATTCATTACAGAATAAACATAGCTTAATAACAGTAACAATTTGGACAGGCATTACCCTAACCCTTATAGAGCAAAAACCACATCAATTATATAATCCTACCATCACACAATGTCGACAACATAATCTTTAACACTACATTTGAGAGACCTACTGAATTCGCTAGGGTTAGCGACCAATTTAATTAGACCCCTTATTAAGTACAAGCAGTATGGAAGGGTAGTCTTTGGCTAAATGGTCGCATGAGATAAGCTGGTTAGCTAGGGGTGGCGCATTTGTGTTGCAGTTTTCACAAATTTAGTTTTAGTAAGTCCTTTTGGACAGGCCCAAATGGGAAGGATGCAAAGATTAAGGCACAGATGGAATGGTATCTCTTTAGAACTTTTGCGATTTTTATACATATAATGCACCTCACGTTTTTCTTGATACGAGGTAGCTTTATAACCCTTTTTAATATTTTATATTTTTATTAATATTGGAAATACTATAAGTGTTCTGTCATTTCCATCCCAGATAATAACTCTAACACTAATGAATACTTTTACTCGTCTAATTACCCGTTTTGCTTTTTTGTGTAAAACTCGTAGATGTTAATATTATGTAACTAAAATGTAGTTAATCTTACTAATGAATCTTTGTAAAAAAGTTCCTTAGGATTTCCCGAGTCTCCACACCAACTTTACCACATCTCTCTGAAATGCGGTAGCTTACTGTATATACACAGATCCATTGCCAAAACATCCCATCTGCTCCGCAACCGTTCCTTAATCTCAGCCGCGTCTATCCACCTGGGAGCCGACATATCCCTTAACGATCGTAAGCTAATTTTGTTAAAATAATAATCCGACCATAATCCCTCAGCCCTCGCCCGTAGGGTGGTGGCAATTAATAAATAATGTAACACGCACTCAAAATATTCTACCGAAATTTATAAAGAAGGTTTTGCGAAACTTGGCTACAGATCTTATAATTCATACATACATACATATTAATACATACATACATTCACGCCTAATTCCCTATAGAGGGATCCTCGTCCCGATCCTGACAGACCACTGTCGCTTCATTGACATTCATACATCTTCTCATACACTCTCGGCGGTTATAGGTACTCCTAACCTTTTTTCAATATAGCGTCTATCTGACTGTTATATGTCTTATTAGGCCGGCCCGTACGTAACCGCCCTTCCACTTCACTCATATATATTCCTTTTGTCAATCTGCTATCATTCCTCTTATAATTTACATGTAAATAATGATATTGTTGATCCGGTTCTTGTATGTGAATGCTTACTAGGTAGTAGCCAGTCTGCTTTCCTTCCATGTCGTAAGAGGTAACTAAGGAACTATTTGACAATAGATAGTCACCTGGTCGGTCCATCTCTTGGGGCTTTGATCTTTAGGGCGCTATCCTTCGAATTTTCCATTCACCATGAATTATTCTCATGGCGTATATTAAAACATTAACATGTACTTGTTCTACAGGTCTGGTTCCAGAATAGAAGAGCCAAATGGAGAAAGGCGGAGAGGCTAAAAGAAGAACAGAGGAAGAGGGAGGGCGCAGAACTCATGGCCAAGAGGGATCCTACTGATGATAAGGTTGGTAAATAAATACCCTAATATTTTGATATTTTTTTTTATGGAAAATCAATTTAATATTAAATTCCCACTTAGTATAAAAATTAAGGAAAATCAATGTTTTTGGGTTTAACTTTAACAGGGCGTTTTAATCCACAAATTTATTTACTAGTTTTCTAGCATAGTCTTACAACTAATTACTTAGATTGGTGACATGTGGTGTACTAAGTAAATGTGTACAGGCATTGACTATTCCCTGTGTGTGTTCCGAGGATTAAACAGCTCTTCCTACGATGTTTTCTCTCACCTGTCTTTTCATACCTAGATTGTATGTCTGTATGTTATCTATGTTTGAATGATTTTCTCCTCATAATTGCCTTCATTATATCCGTGTATGTATGTATGGCTGTATCTAACCAACCTTTTTTATCCCGCAGAACTCCTCAGAATGTTTGTCCCGTGGTTCAGCTGAAGCGTCCCCAGTGTCAGGAGCGGCCACCTCACCAAGACCCTCGCCGCCCATCACCCCTGGTTCACCCCGAAGGTCACCATTGCGGTCACCCATGAGATCACCAAGACATGATCGGTAAGGAGGTTTTGTGGATTGTAACCGTTTTGGTTATTTTTAATTTGTTCTTCTCCGAGACGTAATTTTTGTGGTTATTTTTAACATACAATATCGGGATTTATCTTTGATCTATGTAGAGAATTAAATTAATTAAATATTATTCGTGCAGTTTCTAGTTATATTATCTCTTTATAATACATTGAATACGATAAAAAAGAAAAGTATAATTAAAATTAGTAGGCCTAAGTGTAGAATGATTTTATACAATTGATATGATAGAGATAAGTTTATATAAAATAAAAAAATACCACGGGAAATGAATAGAACGTCAATGAACACAAACATTTCCGATCCTGGAACGTTTCTTTGCCGTGAGTTCATGATTGTCACAGTACCTTGGTATTCTGAAACATATTATAAAGATTTATCATTTTAATATACATACATCTTTTCCCTTATAAGGATACGATACTTATGATTTCCACATAATTATTTCAGTGGTTGTTTACGAATGTCATCTTTGTTCATAATGCCTATTTATACGTCATAACTATAATATTATCATTTTAGTAAGATAGTCATTATCATCAGCTAAGCATTGTGATGGTTTTTAGCAGATCAAAACTCAATTTTACCAGATAGTCAGTACTATAGGTTAACCGTTTATTCGCCGAAGTAGGTTCCGCCACATAATTTTTTTAATAGTCTTAAATTTTGAACCAAATCCAATACCGCTTGTGACGTAGAATATATTGCCTTGCTTTTAATAATTGAGCGACAGTGTACCCAGTATACTACAAAAAACCATCGTCCAACGTGACAGGTATTGTACTGCATCAAATACACACTGGACACTCAACTCTTAGGTCAGTCTTTAGAATATGTAAATATTACGGTTGTTATGTCATATTGAACATTAGTGACAGATAGCTAGCCTATCGCCCCAAGCCTTTCGTCCTATATATTCACCTTGAGTCCCTTAGTTGCCTCCTAGGACATGCCGGGAAGTACAGCACCTTACATTATATTCTTTTTACATCCCCGACTAGAATGAGTGAACTCTTACTTACAATACAAGTATACATCTGCATCACGACTTTCAGGTCGGAGGGTAGTGGTCAGTCACCGGCGCCATCTGTCGGCAGCGCAGGCTCCAGGGAGGCTTCGACGGATCCCAGACCCGCACACAACATATTCTCGCCCTTTGACCAGTGAGTACATAGGTTTAAGTTGTGTGTATTGGATGTGTTATATGAAATATTTTATATGGTAGTAAAATCAGTAATAGTACATATACATACATTCATTCCATACATTCATTTGGGTTTGACACTGGTTGTCTCTTAATAAAAAATAGTGACTATTTGATGGATGTGAAGCTTAATGTTCTAAAGAATTATTATTTAATTTACTGTCAAAAATTTTCTCTTGGCATTTCTTCTCTGCATATGTGATATTTATTTACTTAAGTGCTTGTAATTGTAATTGGCGACACTGCTTACCACCATATTGAGTACTGATTATCTGGTCAACAAGTTGGTTCTAGGTGGCCATAGAATTACTACCTTCGCAATTGCGGAGATTGACACCTGAACCTCTGACTACCTCGCAAGGGTTAATGGTTGTGAACGCGTTTGTCTTTTTATGCTAAAGACTACACTTGTGATAAAAAGTGATTTTATACTCTTTATATTGAATAAAAGATTTCCTCTTCATTTCATACTAAGTCCACGCTTAATGAATTTGGTACTCGCTAATTCTTGTGTCGGTTAACATTAATTAATTGACAATTAAGAGTACGCCAATACAGATGCGCCTTAATGAGAGTTAATTGCATTGCTGTGGTGGTTCTACGTACTGGCACACACAATTAGACCATTTGAGAGCGGCTTTATGATAAAACTAGACGTTGAAATAGTTCTCTATTCAAAATTATAACGTTAAGCTATTAAGTATTAGGAGTTATGTATTCAAAACTAATGCTAAAGTCTATTTGTCCAAATCAATGTTTTCATTTAGTTCAAAACGGTTGAACATAAAGCTAGTAAGCATATTTGATTATGTTAACATATATACATTGCGTCCGTTTTTCTGTAGGGAGACATTAATCACGGATCCCCATTCGTTCCCAACCTGATATACCACTTTCGCTTCATTGATACTCATACACCTCAAACACATTGGGTGGTTATAAGTATTCCTTAAGTCTTTTTAAAATTTCCGTTCGAAATTTTAGAAATTTTATATACAAATAACAGAAGCAATGGTATAAACCGTTCGCTATATGATAATAATATAACAACATCAGCCATTATGTTATATTTTGTCGTACATACATCAATTGACGCAGATATCACGGATTCCCATTTTTCCGATCCCGGCAAACCACTTTCGTTTCACTGATAGCCAAAAACATCCTCATACACTATCGGCTGTTATAGGTACTTAAACTCATCGCTTTTTAATATGCCGTTTGTATTATATATGTATGTTAAATATTTTACATATACATACCTCCTTCAATCCCTTTCGAGGTAGACAGAACCTTGGATACATAAAAAATATCTTGGTCACTTATAAGCATGTATATTGGGGTTTTGATGTCGTATGGAACATTTTTGACAGACTGCTAGCCTATCACTTAAAAGATTTCATATACCCCTAGTCCCTTAGTCGCCTCCTACGACATGTCGGGAAGAACGGCAACGACTTAGCATTCTTATTTTTGACAGGACATTTTTGTTGTAAATATGTTAAAAAAATTACATAAGTTAATAAAGTATATAATATATTTGACACCTTATATTGATAGTTCACAGTTTACTATTATAAATAAATACAATTATTAATATAAACTCAAATTAACTTACTTAATCTCAGTTTCTCTATCTTCTGGATTCTGTATAGATATTTAAACGCACCTTAAAAACACCAATCTTGTACACTACTTGCAAGTATACTAAAAAAAGGAAACAGGTCTTAATGTCACAATGTATTAAACTATAGTTAGTATTCTTTTATTGCTTGTGTGAGTTAAATGTTATTATTAAGATAAGAATTACTAATTCTATTGAGAATATACGTCATGTTTCATATGGTACAATAATAATATTATTATTCCCGTTGCCTTAGTTACGGTAAATGTGATACTAAAAAGTATATTATTTATTTTTGACGACCTCCGTGGCGGGGTTAACCACCTGAAAGCTAATTTTGGGGTCTCGGGTTCGATTTCCGGTGGAGGCAGGGTTGAGAGCTCCGGTTTGCTTCTGCTATCCAGTCTGGTCGTTGATTTTATACAGACTTTACTATCCATAGATTGATACACGTTTCACTATTTTTGTTAGTATTTCATCTTGATTTACGCTGTACGCTTCGTATTTAAGTACGTTAAGTATTTGTTCATATCTAAGCATTTTAAACTACGTCGAATGGTTTCAAAGGCATCATCAATGCTTTGCCTTGTTGTGGATAAAAATGTGTTACAGTCCCTGGTCACTGGAGCAATTTTATCAATAAATTCAGTATTGAATATCTTTTGTCTTAGCTTTCTCTTCCCTAACAACTTCACATCATTGAACTGCTATCAAACTCTTTAGTATTCAGCATGTTAGGTTTATAGAGTTTTAGTACTATTTTTTTTTATTAAAAATCTTTTTTGATACGTAATAAAGTTCATAAAATGAGCGAAACGGAAAAATAACAATAATAATGAAGATATAAAAGATCAATCCAGTAGAACAATCTTAATTAATCAACTTGATTTTTTACTTACTATCTATATAGTACCAACAAAACTATTATATTACGAATCCTACTTAGATAAACCGACTGGCCCCTGCCATAGACAATTGATTTTCCTCCTAACAAAAATGGCGTCGCTTCCGGAGTCTGACCGGAAGTGAGCGTGTTAACACGGCGCTCGGCGTTTCAAATCTGGCTTATCTCAGATTTCTCTTGCCTCAAGTGTGTTTAAACTTACTTATATTAGTAGGCAATTTTTGTGCTACAATAAGAATAAGTTTTATTGATATTGACTGTATTTGTGTCTAACTTAAAAAGCTACCAACAGTCTAGGATAAAATATATAAATAATAATTATAATAATATTTAAATAATAATAATTGAATTTGACATCCACAAATTATTCTAGATATTGTGAATGTATGCAATTAACTACATAATATATACAAATAAAATGAGACATTATTTAGACGAGTATATTAAGCAATAAGTTAGCAACCTGTTAACTATATACCTACTATTCGAGTATGCTATCAAAACCCCCGATAGGAATACTAAATAAATCCAAATAGATCCTAACATGTCTCTAAAGTTTTGTCCATCTTGAAAGGTTTTAAAAGACGTGAGTAAATTACGCAGTTTCCTATCCAATCAAGAGGCTATATATTTCCAATCAAGAGGCTTTGATAAGCCGTAACTTAAGCTGTTTAACTCCAATATTGATGGCAAACAATCCGCAAAGTTCACTCAATTATCTGCCAATCTTCTCGAAGGAGTCTTTGGACCAATTATGAAAGTTTCCATTTTAATCCGCTAGATAGCTTGATGGGGGTTTGTCTTAACTGTAATTCAATTACACAGATTGGGTGAAATTGAAACTTTGTATGGTTTGGGACGAAAATTCAATCAATATTGCATAGTTCAATTTATAGAAGCGCCTGTAGCCTAGTGGGCAAGACCTCTGGCTTCTTATTAAAGGTCCTGGGCTCGAATCCCGGCTCTGGCATGTTTTCAAAATGTGTTTTTCATTTACGTCGTACGTACGTGGGACGTCAGTGTGTTAACATCCTTTTTACGACTCATACTAGCAAAAGACTAGATCTAAACTCTAACAAAATACTTCCAATCTTCAATACCAACTATTTCATTTACTAACTGCCCCGTCCAAGAATCGAATCCTTGACAAATAAACATTGGACCACGGGCCTTAGTCCACTGATGCTCTTTGCAAAATATCAGTTCAATATCAGATCAGTAATAGCGTGAAGTTGGTAGTGGATTATAAAAGTGACAAATTTCACCATCATTCAAGCGAAATTTGACGCTTTTACACATTTTAATGGTGAAATTAGACACTGTTGGTCATCTACTACATAGTTCACACTATTACTGTCTAAATATATTTGATGATATTGAACTGCGTTTGTGCTAAAACACATCAGTACACTTGGGCCTCAGTAATAAGACGTCACCAATGCTCGGCCGCAGTTGACGTGCCTGGAATTCGTTAGCATGATACAAATTGTATTTAATAAACGGAATGAATCTCTTATTCGGGTCATATCGTTGGACGCGTGCCTTTCAATTACTATTTGTCCGATTGTACTTTCGTCTTCAGAGATACTTTGACTTACATACATATACATTCTCCTCCCGCAATCCCTTTCGGGATGGACAGACCTAGGAAATACGATAATATGTCATATATCACTTTAGCATGAATATTGGTGTTGTGATGTCGTATGAAAGTTTCGTGACAGGTTGCTAGTATATTGCCCAATACATTACATTTAGCTCTAGTCCCTTAGTCGCCTCCTATGATATGCATAGTACTTTAATATACATGTACATATAAAGTACACTTCTTTACTTCCCTTGCAGGGTAGTCTGAGGTTCGGAGTTTATAGAGTTAGTGATTCTATAGACACAATTTATTGTGGTTAATTAATATATGCTAATGTTTATTAAAATGGACGCTGTAACTAGAATCTTATCTAGCTGCCTTTCTACCCGGCATGTAGTTACAAGCAACAAATGGCCTAAGGTCAATAGAATTTATGGAAAAACAACCAGTAGCCAATATTTTATAATTATTTCATCGCAACTTCGAGAGGTCTGTTAAAATTTACCGAGAAGATATTACGTATCCCAAACCAATTCTAATAAAATGCGTGGAAGGAGTACGTATGCAAATTGATTGCTACCTAATTTCCCTTTACCCAGCATGTTATTATATGTTGGATGTGGCTGATTCAAAGTGATAGTTACAGTTTATGGTTATGTTTGCACTTTCCTACATTTTTTAGAAAATAATATCCCTCGTTAATATTAGGAATGAGACTGTTACATATCGCTCATTTGGTGCAACAACGTCGTAATTACATTTTTTTGTAAATTAAAGTTATTATGTCATTATGTTCGAAAAGTCTATTTACACCCGGAGAAACATCGAATAATAGAAACAACACAAATCAAACTTACTTTTAAAATGATTCGGATTATAATGAGTCTCCCCAAAATGCCATGCATCGTATACAAATCTTTAATCGGCTCTCCTTTAAAAATTGTAAAAATGTAATTACGCCATTGTTGCACCAAATGAGCGATATTCTAGTTTTTGAGATACACGTTGCCACTGTTATACAGTGCTACTACAATTTCTTTTTCTACAGCATTTGAATTTTATATAGGTATTTGTACTAAAACTTAATACGAATGTGCTTTTTCGGCGTGACAATCGCAACGCACAAGCTTTACTCGGGTCTATGAAGTCTGCCTACTTCTCTGTAGAAATTAGGACGTTATATGTTTGCATATAGTCTTACCCACAGTATACCCGTGGTGTGTATATGTAGTGGCGTGTCTCTGCAGCCTGATCTAATTGTCGGCAGCTAAATTGATGCGAGTTGCCTCAATTTAACATTAATTAATGCCACTAATGAACGCACTGTCGCTCTCAGCGGCTTACGCGGTCGGGGACTAATGCTGGGTGCAAAATATAAGCTATACGTGTTCTACACGACAACATTCTTAGGTCGTTCATGGCATAGTTTAGTGAACTGTCTTAATTAAAGATATGTTGATATGCTTCAATCAATCAATCAATCAATCAGCCTATGACAGTCCACTGCTGGACGTAGGCCTCCCCAAGGTAACGCCACAAAACACGATCACTCGTGGCCCTCAGCCAACCACTACCATTGATATGCTTGTCTAATAATAAATAGGTTAAGTTTTACAAAATATAACTAAGTAGGTACGTTTCTAGAACTATGGACAAGTAAATCTCATTTTCGACTAGAAATTGTTTGTATAAAGTATAAATTATTACAGCAAAGAGAATAATAGGCAAAAAATGCTATCTATGAAGTAAAGAAAAAAGTTGACAAACTCGGTCAATTGCGGCTTGTTGTCCCTTAAGTTTAAATTGCCTACAAATATCTAATATCAAAGCATCACAACCAACCTCATTCGTCACGCCCATATAAAAAAGCGCATTGACCAACATGCCAACGCAATCAATAAAAAAGTTAAACTGAACACTGCAATCGAGAACAAAAAAGGTCGCGAACAATAGGCCGCGTCCACATTGTTTACGACAGCGCGCGCGACATAATCGCAGGGCGTCATTAAAGGCACCCCGCGTCGCCGTGACAGCGATCACGCTAAATTAACTACAATCTGCTGGATAAACAAAGCACGGACCAGCGAGCACTCGGAACCCCCTCGTGACGTAATGAGACGAAAACCGTATGAGGGTTTTATTTAGTGTATGAAAATGGTGGATGGTTTAGGTTATGGGTCGGTTATTGAATGCAAAGAAACGTACAAGTGAAGTTGATAAGAATAAGAAAAGCTTTAGGTAATTCTTTTTTATGAATCTTTTTAAACAAAGTATACCTTTGGATATTATGCTAATAAGTGACAAAGGATATGTTTTCATTTCTTCAAGGTTCTGTCCACCCCGAAAAGATTGAACGACGTGACTGTATATACCTTTGGAATAAAAGTTGATTGGATATTTTGATCATTGTATTCGTGGCATGCTGCAATTATTATTATATAAGTATCATCCGTTCCCACAATTAATATGCCCGTGCTCGCAAAATCTGTCATTTACCTGGGTACATAATATTTGAGTTCAGTTGTTTTTATTTTATAGAATTTTATGTAATTTATTAGATCATACCAATGTTTTCAAGTTTCCTCAAATACAATTCTATTTTAGTACAGTAGCCGTTACTTTTTATATACTTATTTTTTAGATTGCATAAAATAATTGCGTGTTACACAAACCCTGTTTGGTGGCAAAACACTTAAAACACTATACATCCGCATGAAAAACTCCCATAGACAACCCACTGGGCCGGCGGAGGGCCCTCGACAATGACGTTAGCGCGACAGCACGCGCACGACACGTGTCGCGTCGACAAACACAGCATGTGGCCACGGCCTTACACGGATTATTTACGCCTCTATCCGAGCCAATATTAATATGAAAGTATAGCCGTAATAGCCAGTTAATGGAGTGATCTTTGGTGTTGAGATTTGCCCCATTGACTTCCTAAAGGGTTACTGCCCAGTGGCTGACGCTTGGAAAAAGAGGACAATGTAGACACGCCTTTAGTTGGAATTGATTTATCAAGGTTCGTTAGCTTAGATTTTTATTTATGGGTTTTGATTAAGTGTTTTTTTTATTGTAGATTATATTAGTTTCAGTAATCGATTGATCTGTTAAAAAACTGTGTTTAAAAAAGAATTCAAATTGTAGAATGTCGAAAAATTATTGTTGTAATGTCGCTTAAATATAGGAAAAGAATATAAATGCATATGTAGTCTCAAACTCAACAGATTCGATAATTCATCACCCATATACAAAAGTATACTAAAGTAGTAAATTAGTTTCTTATTACGTTCTTATTTGATTGATTCACTTATTTTATACCCTCACGACTAGTAAAATCTAAAGATTATAATTCTTAATAGAAGAAATCTATTTTTATATAATAATAAAAATAATATAATAATATAGACAAACTTAAATAATATAATATACGAGTATATTTATTGGAAGTAGTTTAAGTTTCCTATGCCACATCCGCCATATCTCACGAGGCAACTATTAGCATTCTATCACAAAAGCCTAGATCAATGTCGAAATCAACAAATTGATGTCTAAATTCAAGCCGGTCAATTAGTAAATTGGTCGCACGTTTCTGAAGTAATCTGATCGTGGTACAATTGTATAATTTCTAGTTTTTAACTCTCCTAATTGCGTAACCCTTTCTTCTGCCCGCATCAGGGCGTAATCTCGTCGATGCGATGACGAGTACACTTTTATTAAAAGAGTATTAGTTGTAATATGAAGTTGGGTATGAGTTTTAATTTAGTTTATTGCTCCATTAAAAGAATAAGCTATATTAAATGTTACTAAGAGTTTATGATATATATTAACTTTTTAAATACATATGCAGTCCTAAATTCGGCTTGAAGAACAACTTCGCATACTTAATCTGATAAATGATACTCAATATATTATAGATACGGAAGTTTTAGCCTTCGAAACCTGTGACATCTGGATTCAAATAATAACACTGAATCATACTTTTTCCTAGTTTCTAACCCTCAATCTTATGTATAGCTAAGATTTATTTGACCATAATTGACTTATACTATTTTGTTTTGCTAATAATTAAAATAAATATTAATTATAATACATAATTTTTCTACATTGTAGACTCATAAACCAAAAGGGGTATCTAGAATCTGGTCGTTTCAGTAGCGTTTCTTTATTTGCAGTAAACTAAAGTACACGTTTATAAAAATACGTTATAAATATGTTTGTATCACTATACACAAGATACGTATATAGTCTATGGTACACTACGATTGAATATCAGAGTCAAACGAGCAGTAGTGGCTGAAATCACCAAATCGTTAACACAATGGCGGGAGTGAGGCGAAATAACAAATTAAAATTTGCCAAGTAATTTTGGCGGGGATGATATCATTCCGTGCAATTTGCATTCCAAATTGTTTAGCTGGAAGGGTGACCGTAGTTCGATGTTTTTAGGGGACAATGTGTGGGACTATACAGTGATACATGTAGTTATTGTTAGTTATATACGTGTAGTTAAGGTTGTATGTGTGGTCAAGTCATACATTATTTTTCAACGATCGCCTGTAGTACAGTTATCCCTGTTGACATTCAAAAGTCAGTTTTACGATTAGTGAGATATATAATAGACAGGTTTCTTTTGAGTTCCAACGGTTTGAACATTATTTCTGGTTAATTTATTGAGTTGGGTACCTAAAAAGAGATGACTTAATACATATTCATGATATATGCTATCCAAACCGGATAGGCAGAGATTATCGATCATCTAAAACGAATCTACCAAATTTCTCTTGCGTCACGCACATCCATTGACCATTTGTTAATATAATACATTCAAGCTTATATTTAACGAAAATCAATTTAGAATAATGTTAATAATTAATAAAAATTATTTCATTATTTTATTTTCACTTTAAATAGGACCTGATACTTACCGTACAGCCTCCATTGGGCCAGAGCGAGCGAGATATACTTTCACTCCCTCCCCCACAGAATGATTTACCTAATAAAAATTATGCTGATCTACTTAGCAACTTTAGTCATTTCCATTCCACGCTTCTGCGGAAAGATGGCGCTGGTTTCCACTTAAGAGTACGGTTTGGGGTACCTGATGTAAATACCTGATTTATGTCATTTTTACAAGTTGGAGGTCCAAATTTTATATATTTATATCTTCATCTATACTTTATAAAGTAGTTACAGAAGAATGTCACCCTAATTTTGATGTTATAAATATCCTAAAAATATGACATTAAAAATATTATCATACATATCTAACACGCCATCGAAATTTCGAAGATGTCAAGGCGCTGACTACTCCGCAACAATCAAAAAAGGAGTGTCATAAGTCGTGAAGCGTATGTTTGTTTTTGTATGAAATTATTGCAACGCAGTATGCGCATATTTTCTCTCGGCAATTTGCAATTAATTATCAAATAATACCAAAGATTAAAATCGTACTTATCATTCATACTAACATCCTATCCCTTTTAAAGTGACCTCGATAAAAATCTAAGTCAGGCTACCACAGAAGTCCTCAAAACACATGCCCTATTAAAATCAATCACTTAATGTTGGAAGGCTCTAATTCGTTTGGAATCTTTATCGAATCTGTCTCCATTTCAGTTGTAGCTCTTTGGGGACACTCCAATATGATTGGGGACGACTGCCTTTGACGTAAGGGAGGGAATAGACAGGTACCCTTCTCTTTAAAGAGTACGGTTTAAAAGACAGGCGATTTTAAACCTTATACAGAACAGGACGTGGAGTTAGGTTAAGGAGGCTTAGGTAAAGGAATATAGTTTTTAAGGTGCATAAGGGATGTTGTTTAAAAATTTTGCAAATGCATAATTAAATAAACATATAAATACAGCAAAAGTGTGAAAATGTATGAATAAAAAAATGACTTAGATTATCAGTATACTATAAAAAAAAATTTCAAATACAGGTTGTTCTATACCATTAAGATTATTGTACAAATTGTAAAACTGGTTAACTTACCCATTTCCATCATATTTTTTAAGCATATTTATAACAACGATCACCAACAAAAATCAATCAATCTCCAACAACAGCACAAAACTCTAAATCATTTGTCACATTTAAAATATAACAAGTTAGTAAATAAGAACTGAGGGAGTGAATTTAGTAAGATTTTTACCTCTCCTCACGAGGGACGCGGAATCAGATTTGGGAGGTAACACAGATCGCCTTTGACGCTGCTACGGAGGCTTCGATGCACGGCGACACGTAGCCTTTACCTTATCTGGGAAGCGAATTTGCATCTACTGTCTTCGGATTTAAAGTCGAGATTGTTATGGCAAGACTTTGATGCTGAGTGAAAAGGGAACTGCTAGATTTAGAGATCAGGAATCAAAATAAAGTAGGTTTTAAAAGTGACTGGTTTAAAAAGACTATGTATATTTAAAAAAAAATGTTGTAATTATTGAATTCGTTTTAAAACGTTGAGATTACATACATACATTCATGCTTCTACGTCCTTACGGGATAGACAGAGACTATCGATCGCTACCTGGAACCAGGAACGATCTTGACAAATCTATCTTGCTTCACTCACACCCATTAACCTTTTCATACAAGCTCTACGTTACGTTATACTTTCTCATACGTTTAGAATTTATTTAATAAAAAAACAATATAGATATTATTATAGCATTTCATTCCTTCTAAATGTGCAGCAAATACGCTAGACATTTTTTTATTTAATACTCAACGTTATGATAAGTTAACTAATACTATAGTTACATACTTATATAGTTATATGAACTAATCTACTATCATAGAGCAAACTCGTAGCATTCCGTAGTACAGTCCAGAGTCACGTAAACAGATACCGGAACAGCTGTCAGCGTTAAACAGAATTGCCAGGGAGGGAAATCCGAGATACAAAATCCCTCTTTGAGAGGGAAAAATACGTAATTGAATATTTTCTCTGTAGGCAAGAATTACGACGTATAAAATATGATAATTGCGTTTGAATGAGACGGGGACGCCAATTGGCTAATCCGACTGATTTGGGATCCAACGGCGAGGAAGGATTTGGATGGATTCAATGTTTCAATGATACTGTTGTTGCTTGTGAATGACATGTTTTGTTAATATTAATATTGAACAGTAATGAACAGTTGTTTGTTGGAGTGAGAATACTGGTCTTTTTATGTTTTATTTATTTACAATAAGATCACATACATACCTTACAGGGAAAACCGTAATGCACTTGCAAATCATCACATAAAATATTAGTATAAAAATTACTACTTCTACTACTTATGTTGATCTTAGTAACTTTTTTATTTCTATTTAGGTAAATAGTGAAAATAGGTCTTGCCCTTTCTATACTACATGTGGCATGCTTGATGTCGAGATATAGATGTTCCATAACGTTAATTACTATGTACACTTGCGCTTGATCAAACTCCATAATATAAAACTTCAGCGATATTTAAAATGCTTTAGGACCTTATTATAAATTATATAGCTCAGTCATCTATGAAAATATACTAGAGAAATACAACCACTAATCCTCCTTTAACACCATAGACATACTCTTCTGCCACGCATACATCGCCTTACCAGCACCAAACAACCACAATAAACCCTCTTAACACAGCCGGGGTTAGTACGAAAAGGGAGTGAAACACGATTTCCGGCCAATCTCACTGGCGGGAACAATCAGTGTTTGTCGTGAGCTCGTTAGGGGTGGGACGGATCGTGACTCGATTCTCGAATGCAAGGCTAGGGACGATTATATTGGTGTGTTTGTACAACCCTATATATTTAGGTGTGTTATAGGTTGTGATGGTGGAAAGGGTTGATGCTTATATGTTGTTAAGGGTAAGAGAAAGGGCATGCTTCGATGGTTTGGACATGTTATGGGGCCGAATGATAGCAGATTGACAAAAGGAATATATTTGAGTGAAGTGGTAGGGTGGTTGCGTAGGGGCCGGCCCAATAAGACATATGACAGTCAGATAGACGCTATATTGAAAAAGGATGACGTTAGGAGTACCTGTAACCGCCGAGTGTGTATGAGAAGATGTATGAGCGTCAATGAAGCGAAAGTGGTCTGTCAGGATCGGGACAAATAAGGATCAGTGATCTCTGCCTAACCCTCTACAAGGAATCAGGCGTGATGTGTATGTATGTTTGGTAAGAGATTGAAAGTAAAGTTATAGAATCGTTGGTTATTTAGGTGTTAAATGTGTGTAAGTGCATTTTTGTGTCATATGTATATAGGTATTAGTTGAATAAATAGTCTGGTTCCGTGCTAGCTGAGACGTTAAAAAGAATGACGTTATAGGCGACTAAGAGACTAGGGGCCAATGGGCTAGCATCCTGCCACCATTGATCCATTTAGCATCACAAACCCTATTCATGCTAAAGTGACCTAGCAGATCATAAATCTCCAAAGTTCTGTCCACCCCAAAAGGGATTAAAGGACGTGAATGTTTATGTATGTTGAATAAAAGACAGGTTAGCACACTTACCCTATATAAATTATATCTAGAACTTGTTAACTAACTTTATTTGTGATAGAGAATCGATTTAACTCATTGTAAGCTTCACAATCCTCTTTACCCCTTCTGGTATTATTCACTGTACCTTTTCGTATCTGAACGGCCATTAAACGGCACGATCCAAAAAGAAGTTAACGTTATATTTATACCTTATCCAAATTTACCCTTACGTACAACAAAAACTCTTTCACCCAACCCCGCCATAAGATCTGAGCACCTTATAAAGAAAATATATGCTAATGCCACAAAAAAACTAAACTGAACATCATCGCAATGAAAAGTTAAAGAACACCCCTGAAACAGCGTTACAGGGATCAAAGCAGTCGATTAGGGGGAGAAAAATCGTAACACATTTATTGGGCGATACAGGCTCCATTATTTATGAGCGGAATAACTTGTAACAAATACGGGCATACCTGTAGTGAAAAGGCGGACGCTGTTTATCGATATAGCTCGTTAATCTTAATGCACATCTCTATTTCTCGATAGATTGTACGTTCGATTTAAGTGGTTTTTCGTAAGATGTTTAGGGTTCTGTATGTAGTTAATCGTATGTGAAAATGTATTTACATGATTTGTATGCTTTTGTGGCTATTCTTTATAAATTTTGTGCTACGTATCATTTTTATATTACATATTTTGCAATGTACATTTATAAACACCATACAAATCGAGATGTAATATATATATGAAACATACTTATATTTCTTTCTTTTTTTATATAGAATGTTTTCGCAGAATATTTCGTAGTCTGATTTTATATATAAATTCACGTCCTTAAATCCCTTTCGGGATGGACAGAACCTCGAAGAGATAATATGTCCTAGGACACTTTTAGCATTAATATTGAGGTTGTGATGTCATAAGGAACATTGGTGACGGGTTGCAAGCTCATAGTCCAATGTATTTAATGTACCTTCTTCTTCTTTTATCATTATTAATTTTTCTTATCTTAGCCAATCAAACTATCCTACTCTTTAAAATAAAGAATGCCCATAGTCCTCTTTTACGACATGAAAAGACAGCTAGTAACCATTCAAGACCTTCCTCATATCTTCTTAATAACAAAGCAACATAACAAATAATTAACCTAATACGGGGATACTAACTTTAATGCTAGTAAATTTTAATGTGCCCATAATAACACACACGTTCTTTGTTTTATAGCGAGTGAGTGTAATAATGGTTTAGTATCGTTCATTAGTGTGAATGCGCCTTTGTAAATAACAATTATGAAATGAGATCATTTTTGGTTATTTTATTTGTAAAGGATTTGAAGTTTCTTATTGAGAGCTAAGGCCTCCGAACCAAAGCTATGGTAGAGTTTGTTTTTAGATATTGGAGTATCTGATAGACACATTACATTATGATTTTAATTGAATTTATGACGTATATGTTGGTAACAATATTTAGAATATGATCCGGAAATAATATGATTTTTTCTAAATGCTATTTATATTAATTTAATTGAGAAATTGCTGTTAATAATTTGGAATTGATTTTTTACTAATAGAATTAACTCAAATTTAATTATCATTAATTACTAATTGATGATTTAGGATACAAATCATCTTATTTACTTATCCCAAAGAAGCAGCAATACAAATATACCTATATTAATCCATACGCATAATAATTAAAGTTATTATTACAAATAATCTAATACTTTTGAGCTGAACACATTAATTGATTCACACGGAACCCTTTTGTGTATTAATTAATACAATTTAAGCGAGTAATTAGACATCACACGTGTGACGCGTCGCTAGGGATGGGACGGCGGCAGAGCGTATCGATGTTTTCGTCACACTCGCTTTTTACGCTGTTTTATTGTTTTTGTGAAGCCGCTGTTGTATGTCATACATTGATTTACGTCTGTTTTGGGATGTACTGAACTCACATATAAGATATTTTTGACAGACTCGCGATTTTATTCATTGTACAGGAACGGGTAACATAGGTTTTACGCTGTTAAAATATATGTGATGAGTCCCGATTACTTATAAAAATATATAACATGTATTCAATTTTACCTATCAGGGTTGTTAGTTCACGTTCTTCAATCACTTCCGGATTGTATGGAACTTTGTAGATAAAAATTCAATTCTGTCTTTTAAGGCATACCAATGAGTTGACATGACATTAATATACAATATTGTTGCCAGGTTCGCAAATCGCTCACTAGTTTACATTCACTCTTACTACCTTAGTCTCCTCTAAATAAACGCCAGAAAGAACATAGTACCATTTTAAGTACCTTTTCGCGAAGTACGAGTCGATATTTACGATTAAACTACTAACTGCATAAGGATCTACCTTTGTAGTTGTAACTATTGTATTATCTTTAGTCTATGCCCCATCTCTAAATAAAGTAGCCTCCCCACTGTCTGATTGTCAGTTTAATTTATGCCTTTTTTACGCAATAACGCTTAATTGGGCCTTATGTATGGCATTTAATTTTTCAAATTTGATGTAAGCTGCTTTTTATTAGTATTTATGGTTCGTCTGATCCAGTCTGGTGGCGATTCATTCCAATTTATATGCGTCATGTCACGTCCTCTTGAAAGGAAATTTGCTTGACATCATGCAACAAATATATTTATAGTTTTTTTAAACACTCGCGATTTATGCTCATTTTATTCAATGTAATATATTATATTTCTTTCAAGCAGTTCAAAATACGGTACGTTATGCTCAGTGATATGCTAGTTATGGGATCTATTGGGTGATAGGCTAGTAACCTGTCATCAATATTCCATCTTAATGTCATTATTCTTCCTGTCTTCCTACAATGCTGTAGGTTATCAAGGAAATAGTAATTATCTTCGAGTTTCTTTCCACAATGAAAACTTTAGAAGGTCGTAAATACCTATTGTAATTAATATTAACGTATTTGTCTACATCTTAGGCCCAAATTAGACACCTATTATAGTTTTAATGAAACGTTGCCTTTAGGGATCAGTTTAATTTAATAGTGATACTTAATTAACGAGGTAGATGGAATAGCTTACAAATTTAATCTGTTCCACCTGAAGTATATGTATACGTTGAAAACATAAAAACATTCATTGTACTATTACGCTATTACTTCTACATATAATTTTACGTTAATATTATGAAAATAAACAATAATGGTTTTTAGGTGTTGTTGTTGACGATAAAACCCTATTGCTTTTATTATAAATATAATAATTGAAATTAATATACAATCATTGTTAAAGTCGTAAAAAATAAACAGCATAGACGCAAAACAAACCGAGTAACAAAACACGACCAGTTTTCAATCAGCCACGCAAAAAACTATCTTTAAAAATAAATAAATAATGAGGAAAAGAATCAGTTGCCAGTCCTATAATACACAATGCGATAAGTCAGACGTTGAAAAGTATGAAAAATGGATTTTTAAAGCGAGGTCTCGACTTAAGCCGTCTATAGACTCTCTCCTAAGTATATAAGCAGTTTAAAGGTCCCTGGAGATCGTCTGTGCGGGGCTCAACTCGGATCGCGTTGTTTTAAATATAGGTGAAATTTTATAATGTAGCTTTTTAAAGATTTGTACTTAGAAATTATATAAGTCTGAAAACTTTGGTGGTGTAGTCATGTCATATGGATAGGATTATATTAAATTGACAGTAACGTTCTTGGAATCATAAATTGATTAATATTAGAAGTACCGATTCTATTAGAACTTTCTTGACTAAGGCTAAACTAAGTCTAAACAACAATCTACCTTGGAATAAAATTGTAATAGGATATAAATTGTAAGGGGAAACGTTATATCTTGCTAATCCACTGTAATAATTACTGTAAGGTCTACCCATTCGCATAACTGTAATGAACTTATATATATAGATAATTGCTTAGCATATATTTAACCAGAACTTATATAGATCAAATTGGCGACATTCTTCTCAGGTGTAAGTAGCGTGAAGAACAGAAGAGCATGTTTAAGGAGGTTAATAGGTGAGAGTGAATCAAGAGGTATTTGTCAGGTTCATTCTAAGTGACGATCGATAGTCTCTGCCTATCCCGATAAGAACGTAGAGGCGTGAAAATATATGTATGTATGTATTTAGAAGACAACTAACGACACCTATTGTCTATTTCTCTTCGTTCTATAAAGATAAGAATGTTGCCCTCAATGCATTAGCGACCGCGAAACGTTGTAAACCTTATTATTCGGAGGTCTACGAAAGGATTACCTCCGAGATTGACTTTACTCCCCTTCTTGCATTTTGCATTAGTCCTCTTTCTGTTGTATGTGTATACAATGTCTTCTTTTATTCTAACCTTAATGGATAACGGTTCTGGATAATATGTGCTTGAAGCTTTTTTTACTTATATGTGAATGTGTATGAAATAGGTAATAACGTACGAATCCATAATCTTGTGACAATAATTTTGTAACGAATCAGTCTTTACTATTTCTACTACTACTTTTATATTACTCTCAATTTAATTATATTGAAACAGTGTCTGGCACTGAAACTTTTTAGTTTAGGTAATATACTGTGGGATTTAGGAATAAACTCAATGCAAAAAAAACATAAGCTATGCTAATTTTTCAATTTGTTTCACGAACTGTTTATTAGATAGTATAATTTAAAAACATCTAGAGGTTTATTTTTAGATTAAAGCATTTACTAGGAAAATCTTGAAAATGGGATATCTTTTCAGTCAATTTTAACAATACTAACGTGTCTGCGTTGCTAGCAACATTGCCTTCTTTGCGATACCGAAAAAAAACTTAGTTTATATTATATTTACGCCCTAAACTAGCACAAAACTTAAAATACACCATTCCCTATATAAACTACACGGGTACACCATACCCACACCTAAACAGTACATATTTGCACTCCGTACCTCAACTAGAGGTCAAAATAAACCAGACGCATCACTCGACGGGAGTCCGTAGTAATTCCGCAAATGCGGGGTGTAACCCGAACCTTTGGGTTTAAAATTGAAATTTATACGCGAGCATTATGCATGAGCCTCGAGATTAGGGTTCCGAGACCTATTACCTATTTGGTGTACTGTCGCTGCGTGTAAGGAATGTCGTAAAGATGTTTGACAGTTATGACAGGTGACGTTTCGGTGACACTGGAAATATATTGGTCAGGAACGTGGGTGATCGTAAAGTTCGATATATAATGGTTGAGTTCTGTTCTGTTGAGTTCCGTAGTGAGTGGTTTGGTATTTGACTATAGAGAAAATAGCTGTTATGTATAATGAGGTGTATGAGTGTCAACGTAACGAAACTGGTCTGTCAGGATAACGACCAATGGGGATCCGTGATCTCTGCCTAGCCCTTTACAGGGAATCAAGTGTGATGTGTATGTATGTATTTTTTTGGTCTGTTGTAAGGGATCAGAGGTTGTAACGATAAAGTAGCCATTCAACTTTATTAAGCTTTTATGCCCGAATCTGCAATAATCAGCATATAGTTTCTTGAATACTAATAATTCTTTCATCCTTTCGGGAATTAATGACGGAACGTGAGTGAGATTGTATAATATCTAGTGTTATGTGTATTATTCATGTGGAATGATATCAATTATTCTTCTAATAGTTACTTCTATATTGACTTTAGCTCCCCTCTCCTTACATTTTGCATCTTTATGTTAATCTTTTGTTATATCTTATAACAATATGTATTATTTAAATGGTACTAACCTCAAAACAAAAGAGTGTTATAACAAGCCACTTTTGTTTGAGAAAATTTTCACATTACATTTTTCTTATAAAGTAGCAAAATTTAATTCCACAGACGCACCACTCAAATAAAAACTTCGAGCGATAAAAGCGTAGTTTAAGCGATTTTATGTTTCAACTTTTTATTATTTATCTAAACAGTACGTACTTATCTTAACTATCTGGCGAAAATAGGGTTAAATGTGCTAATAATAATATGCTATCAATGCAAAGATAGACATTTGATCTGATTCCGAAAGGCATAACGATCATAAGATGAAAACAGACTTATGTATTGTGTAACAGTAGGTACTAATAAGAGACGAAATTCTCCCTAGAGCCCGAATGCTAGTTCAGTATTAGTAGTGCTTCGTTAGTAGAATGTTTGAATGAATAGAAGTAATTGAACTAATATTTTGACCTGACTTTTCAACGTGGCAAACTATAGTCTCTGCCTTTCTCGTTAAGATTTATATGATAGTATAAAATCGCCTTAGCCCCCGCTGTAAGCTGACGTTTGTTCTGCTAGTGGCTGAAGGCATCCGCGGCGTAGTCTCGAGATGGAGCGTAATTGCCAATTTACTTCTTTTACGCCATTTTTAAAAGGAAAATTTCGTTAATGCATATTTAATAGTCTCCCAGGTTCACGCAATTAAGCTACCTCTCTCCTCATACAGTTTTAATACGCGAGAGAGCTTAGCAATTTGTTTTCTTAATTTCATTCTATTGCTTTTTGTATTTGAGCGAAATGCGGAGGCGTAATTTGGGTGGATTATGGTTATTTTAGATGTAGTAGCAATGAACTGTAATCTTTATTCAAGTGTGGCATTGTAGCATAGTATATAGATATAATTATTATTATTAGATGTCACTTAAAAAGCTAAGACAGTTGCAAATTCTACTAATGTCACGCAAGGTAATTTTTAACAATATGACATTTAACAATTGCTACAATAATACCCTACTTTACCAAAGATTCTAAAAAACCTTTTCTTCTCCTTTGATGTGGATTTGTTAAGAAATTTGTGACAATTGAAATCCAGATTAAATTTTAGTTTTTAGAATTGAAATTCTGCCGTAATATTAAATTGTTTAATCTATCTTCTACTTGAAGCTATCTGTTCTAGTTGTATTTATTGTATTTATATACCAAAAAAATTTGATAATCTGCTCTACCTATTATAAACCACATTTAAACAACACTACCGCTCATTTTTATTGCCCTTTAACGAAATATCTAAAGCAAACTCATCCAATTTTAATCCACTCGTCTTCCAGTGCTTTGAAGTTGAAATTCGATTCCCGTTTCATCTCTATCTACCCCCATTGCGTTAGCAACTTACTAACACATAGAGTAATGCAATTTGGCTTTGCTCAAACGAAGTGTATTAGTGGGGCGTCATGACGAGAGAAATTCATTATTCATGCAATTAACTGATTATTGCGACAATAGTCAGTGACGCTTATTTGCGAGTAGCTTTGTCTATGTGTGTTTATATGTGTGTATGTAAGTGAGCCTAATATGAAACTATGATAGTACAAATTATATGAACGGAAATTATACAAAACAATTCAAATAGGTTTGACTGGCGTGCATCTGGATTGAGGGCCCATTTTTCAAATATTGGACAATCGAAATGAAACTCACGGGGCATTTAATAAAGTATTAGTAAATCCTATATACTATATATATATATATATTATATATAGTGTTTATGTGTATTATGTGGCTTAGCGGGTAGTTTACTATTATAAATATTTGGAAAAATCTTACATCATACAAAATAATTTCATGTAAGTTTCGCTACGGTTTAAAAGGTAACTTACTGACAAAACGATTTGTTGAATCCAGTTTGGCTAGAAATATGTATTTAGTTTTATTTATAAGCCATATAAGTTATGTTAAAATCGTCATCGGTCGTACAATTCAGCTATTTTGCATAAAATTTTAAATAGGTATGGTTTGGACTATCCTTCTTTCAATATTAACTAGAAATATCCTTTCGTCCACCACTCCTACAACATACATATACAGTATCGAACATTAACTTAAACTAGTTAGTTTAAACTGATTTTGCCTAATTATTTACAAGTTTACTAGTAACTGTCTAGCAGTGTTAAACTATAATTATGACGCACAATTCAGTAGGTAGGTACAGCTCCGTAATCCTCTAATTAAAATTACGACAGCCGATCTCAAAGCGACTAAATAGGCCAAATGACTTTAGATCCAAATTCATATTCAATTGGGAGGAGAACTGCGAATGAATATTTGATGGAACTTAGATGTGAGCAGACGCGTCAGGAGCTGCGTTTACACGGGTTTAGTAGGGTAACATTTATTGGATATAATTTGGTAAATGACTAAGAGATGAAGAAAATAAATTTATGTTATTATAGTATATTTTTAAGTTGTTATAGTTAGTTAAGTTACGTTGCACAAATGTGAGACTTCACTTATAAGGATGTCTAATCTATAGACGAACCCATTATTAATGATAACAAGATGTTCAAGCTGAATAACACTCTACAATAGCGCAAACACCAAAAATTTGACCTGTTTTATAAACACATATTGGTTAAGAGAGTAACCGTTATTTATTTAACATTTTAGAGAATAAATTATAAAGTCTTCCAAAGCAATTGATTAACACCTGCTAACGCTTATAATTTTTATTTTATTTGCCCTTAATCTAGCTAGAAATTAAACACTACGTTAACACACTTGCAATCACCTTGTGTTGACAACTGCAGTTACTAGACAACGTAATAACAATTACTCGAGCCTTAGCAACTTACTATAGATCCAATTACTAAACTATCCGCCCTACTAACCCAGTGTAAATGCGGCCTAATGAAAATTTACAATTATTAACGGTATTATGGGTCAAATTAATTCTCTTTGTCTCTAGGAGTGACTGTTTATGCGCTGCTGGAATATTCATGTTGGCGACACTTGCTTCTGAGACCCTCTTAGTGTAGGCACTGGGATACTCGAAACGATTTCATGCCTTTCCTTGCTGAATACACATAGATACATATAATATTCAAGTTCTTTATTCGCGGACAGAACTTTGGAGACACGATCATATTTCCTACTAGCGACCCGCTCCGGCATCGCACTTCTGGCTATTTAATGGATGTTTGGATGATGGATGGATGTGATGATGTATAATACGTTTAAACCTTCCTCTTGAATCACTCTATCTATTAAAAAAACCGCACCAAAATCCGTTGCGTAGTTTCAAAGATATGCTTAAATCTTTAACAAAGGGACATAGGGACAAAGAAAGCGACTTTGTTATATATTACTTCAGCATGAATATTGGGGTAGTGATGTCATATGGAACATTGATATTTGCTAGCATAGCCCAATAGATTACATTTATCCCTAATTCCGAAGTCGCCTCCTACGACGTGCCGGGCGAACAGTAACTAGTTTGAATTATTTTTACGTCTCAACTAGCATGGGATGAGAAAAATATACAAGTACAAGTATAATAAATATGTAAATAGTATAAATAGATGTAACGTCACATTGTAAATATAATTTCGTAGTCATAATCCGAAGTCTGAAGTGATATTAATTAAGTGCGGAACGCAAATCCCATGATCGCATCAAACAACTCCGCTGGGCTGATTCTGTTTATACACGGCTCCAGGTATAGGAGACAGCGATTTGAAATGATCAGGATTTTAAAAGATGTGACTAGGGTGTAGTACTGTGTAGAAAAGTGAACAATCCTATGTAAGAAAAATGTGTTTACACTTATAATCAGTGGAAACTTCGAAATTCTTCCAATTAGTTTGGATGAATAAAATAACTTGAAATATAAGGTCCATAATATACTTTTTTGTTATAAATAACTCGTATATTTAAAATAAAAAATACCTTTATGCATACATATAAGGGAAACATTGTTTATTGTAAATGAAAAATCGTAATTAATTAACAAACAACCACAGAGTTCTACTTTGTTATTTTATTTTGTCTTCTTTATTATTGTATTTTTATTAATGTCATAAGTAGTTGTTTATATTTTCTTCAATTCAACGCCTTTCTGCTCAACTGAATTTCACTAAAATTTGAAACCATAAGCTCAACTGAATTTCACAAAACTTTGAATCCATAAATATGTATACCCATTGCACTCCCTTTCGCTTGGTCCATAGGTCTATCTGCTATGCACTGAAGGAATGGACGATGGAATTTCATTCGTCTCACTTCATTGTGCCTTGATAGCATGTTATTAGTTTCTCTTTGTCCCTGAACTTGGGTTTATGTTTTATGGATATCAGAAAAAGGAATAAAATTTAGTGTTAACATGTTCGTTAAAAAATTGGACGATAATCGAAAAAAGTTTATTTGGTTATGGACTAGCAATTAATAAAATCAACGGTAACATATGTTTTTAAGAATAAACGATAAATTTAGTCTAAGATTGTAAATTGTAATACTCAGCGAATTTGATTTTTTGGCATAAACAAATAATAAATTTGTATATGAATAACTAGTTCTCTTCCCGGCACGTCTAAAAAATCAAATTACAAACTAGGCTTGCAACCAATTATTCCATTCTCTATTCATCACAATTATTCTAATTAACAATTTTGTATATAAATAACTAGTTCTCTTCCCGGCACGTCTAAAAAGTCATATTACCAACTAGGCTTGCGACCAGTGATTGCATTTCCATTCTATATTCAGCACAACTCTGATAATAATTATTTTACAACTTTCATCTAAGGACAAGTGCCACTTTGAAATGTATTACAAGAAGTTTATGCACCTCTGTTATGTATTTACCATTCTTTCTTCTTGTTACAGCTCATCCCCTGGAGCGTTCAGGACCTCAGGCGGGGTAGGCAGCGTGTCGGAAGCCCCACCTGCGCCACCTCTGTTCCTCCCACCCCACTTGTCGCATCTATCACAACATCTCAACCATCTGTCACAGCCCTTCTTCCCTTTGAAAGGTAGTGTATAGTAACCATTAAAAAATACGATAAATGCGCCGAATACTACGGTGATGGAAAATATCGTGAGGATACCTACTTGCTCAACAGGTAATAGTCAGTGCTTGTAAATGACGATAGGGCTTACCATCTCTTACATTAGGTACTAACTATGTAGTAAACACGTGGGTTTGAGGTGGCCATGGAATGACTACCTCTTCAATTGGGAAGATAGACACCTGAACCTTTGACTACCATGCCAGGTTTAATGGTCGTGAACGCGCCTGTCTTTGTCAAATAATTTAGATACATCTCCTCATACATACTCGCCAGCTATGCCTACTTAGATTTTTTTCAGTAGATATGTCATTTGATGAACATTTTACTTACGGCCGATATCTAAATGTCCATCCTTTAGGGAAATAGTCGTGACGTGTATGTATTAGTGCGAAGAAAATGTATTTAGTACTTACAGCAAATTTTTAAACCAAAATTACATACAACTAATTACTCTAAATTTAGTTTCATGTCGCTTAGCTATTATATATACGTATAAAACTAATATTGTGTGCATAAAGTAAAAAAATATTGAAACGTTTCATACTGATCTTGATGATAAATAGAATGTTAGCTGCCATTTTTCTTGGATGCAACAAAAGATGTCTGTAGGAATAACTTAGGTATTTTTGACGAAAAAACATTCATTAGTACCAGTTTACGTAGACATTAATTAATACCAGTTTATCAACTCATTTTAACTTTGCCACCAACAAAAGAAAAATAAAGCTATACTCGGAAGCAATGCCAAAAATATATACACATAATTGAGTAGCTATCTATATACTTATCTCTATTTCTCACTCTCCTTTTCCTCACCAGGTTGGTCTACCCCGTGCCCGTGTTGTCCCAAAGAAGAAGCCAGGTCTTCCAGCGTCGCCGAACTGAGGAGGAAAGCTCACGAACACTCTGCAGCACTCCTGCACTCCCTTGCCAGCTTCCAGTCGCGAGCTTTCCTGCCCTTACACCTGCCACCTTTACCACTACCCCTGCTGGGTCAGGATAGCACACCTTCGGTCTCTTCTGCGTCTACCCCGCCCAAGCATTTGGATTGAAGATTGGTTGTATAAGGGTTGAGGTGTTTGGTGGGTTGTAAGATATGATAAAGGGTTTAGAGGTGCAGTTGGTAATAGGATTGATGCTACTGAATGATTATAAAAAGGTTTTGTTGATGAGAATTGTTTGAGTGAAACATTGTAATGGATAGACACAAACTTAAAAGGTAAATAAAATAACATATTAGGTTCCGTTAGGCTTATTTTATAGACAACATGTGTCTGTATATCCTGAAGGGAAAACTGACGTGAAGCTTAGACACTCCCGTATACCTATGTAGTGGACAACAACAAAATAATGATGAAAATACTCAATTATCAATATTCTCATGAATTCAATGTGCCATAAACAATGCCAAATTACGCTACTAAAAGTATACTCAAATTGATAAGGTATTATAAATATGTATATTAAATAGTGAATGAAATTGTAACATTTAATATTAAGAAAAAATTAAATTAAAGTTAATGAAAATTCAACTTACCAAAAGAAATAATGATTGAATTTCAACTTGTACGATTATATGAATAAAAAGGTTTCATGTTATATAATATTCACATTTTTTAACAAGAAAAGGAAACATGTCACAGTATCATAGTTCATTCAAATAAATTATATGTTCGTAATTTTTCACATTAGAATTTATTCATTTATTTCATGAAAAGTAAACCACAATGGACACAAATTATTAAAAAATACAATTCATAATGTATTCCTAACTAAATTAAGTATTAACTAAATTATTGTTGTGTTACTATGAATGTAAATAAAGTTAAGGGTTTTAAATTAATTTGGTATATGTAAAAATATATAAAGGAAAGCTGTACAATTTTACTTTTTGCTGTTTCATATAATAATTACTTAGGTGAATAAATAGTTTAAATCTTAAAACTAAGGTAATTGTTAAGTGTTTAATGTTATTGTGATTGCTGATAAAACCTGGTGCAGATATTTATGTTTACATCCCAATTTACCAAAATCGCCTTTTCAAATGAATAATATATAATATAATACAATTATTTTGATTCTTTACACAGATTTTGAAAAAAAAATTACTAGCTATTCATAGCATTCTGAATACCTTAATTTAAGTTAATGTTAACGATTTATCATACACTACATCTTTACACCAAATAATAATCCACAAAAGTATTTCATTCAACAACATTCTTAGAATGATTGTTATATTCGTAGCCAATCGTAAATTCGTAGTTCCTTTCCTTTCATCAGTTCATCTGTACCAGATTTTGTTACTTATTAATCTATAATTATATTAAGTTAATCGTGTAATTATATTAAGATGGTATATCTCGCGCTTTGTTAATTATTAATTTTAAGGGAAAATTAACCATACTGCAGTATGCACAAGTGGTGGAATTGTTTGACAGGAAGCGCGAGATATTATTGTAAATATACATAGTCAGTGCCGTAAAACACTGGTGGAAAACCTACCTATCCATCTTTGAATAGACAGGCTAGTCTTTGAATGTTAAAAAGCTTGACATCTTGAGTAATGATAAAAAAATGGGCTAAACGTTACTAAAGATGTTTGCAAGGCTTTTGGTGAGTCAAGCCTCTGTATACCCCGATAGGGATAAAGTTCATGAATGTAAATAATAAGGACTATGTCGTAAATGTATGTATAGCTAGAATTAGAAGTCACACAATACCTAGTTGTTTCTTTGCAATAAATATGAGATATTCTTAAAGTTTGTGTTTCATTTGAATTTCAACGTGTATCTGTGAGAAGGATAATGGGTTTGAGTGAAGTAAGAGAGATTTGTCAGGATCGTACAAGGTGACGATTGATTCTCTCTGCTTATCTTTTAAAGGATGAGGATGCGTGGGATGTATGCGTATTATGTAAAAAAAACCTTCCAAAATGTCAGAACAGTCGGTGATATTAAAAAATAACAAATTTCAACATCTATTACGATTGGTGCTATCTGTTGAAAAGTGGATACGGCCGTACACCATCTGACAATTTTAGAGATAGACACACATACCTCTGAATATCGCAAGGGATTAAAGTGCAGCTTATGCATGTATGTAGAAACGCGGACATTAAAATTTGGTAATTAATAATTAACGGGACTCATCGCGTAAGTTTATATATAATAAAATTACCTTTATTAACCCGACGTTTCGGCTACGTTGCAGTAGCCATGGTCACGGGCAGACTGACGACTCATATTTAAGTCCCGTTAATTATTAATCATGAGTATAAATCGCGAATCTCTTAAAACTATAAAATTTTGTATTTAAATTAAAATAGCCTTGTGGATGATTTGATTGTGTGTTTGCTATATCTATCTGTTTTTCTGCTATATGGCGTAATATGGAACTTAGTAACATTATTGAGCACCTCTACCATTTGTTTCATTGATGGATTAAATTCCACTTTTCCACTCGGATTCGTTAACTCAATCTTTCAATAGTTATTTTATTTACTATGTGAGACCGGGTCATATCACGATAAATTATTAAAGATCAGATATCTTTATTAATTTATTGTGATATGACCCGGTCTCACATAGTAAATAAAATGAGTATAAATCGCGAGTGTTTAAAAATAACTCTTTCATTAGTATTTTTTATTTCTTTAATTAGCCATTAACCACTTAGGTTATATCGGCTCAACTACAAACACGGATGCCATAGCGTTTGCACTTGTTATTCAGGCGCCATGGTTACACCAACACCGCCAGCCGCTACAACCAAAGAAAAACTAAGTCGAAGCTGCAATTCTGCTCTTCATTGTTCTTCGGTTTGTTCCAGTTGAGGATCCAAATATAATCCCAAAGCAAACATATTTAGCCAGATTGGCATTACATTACACAGGTGAGGGAAAACACCGTGAGGAAACCTGCCTATCCCTCAGGATAGGTAATAGTCAGTGTCTATATACGGCGATACGGTTCACTACCTATCACGTTTGGGTGATGTCTATCTAGTGAAACGTGGGCTTCGAATGACCCATACCTAACATGCCTTCGAAATTTCGGAGATGGGCATTCAAGCCTCTGACTACCCCGCCATAATAAAAAAGGGAGTGTGTAGACACAAGTCGTAAAGCGTATGTATGTATGTACAATTGACTAAATATTTAGCCGAAAATAATTATTTGTATTTTTAACTTTCACTGAGCTGCTGACTGAGGACTGAACCTTTCAATAATCGACGTTGATATTCAAAACTACTTTTGAACGATTGAGCGAAACTTTATTTGTACTTGACCAAAAGGTCGAGGCTCATGGCTGAGATAGAAATACAAATTATATCATATTAAGCTGCCAAAATCACAGTAGGTTTGTGCAGTGTGCTATTAATAATTTTAAGTTTTAGTAGCAGTTGTTTTCAAAGTTTGTTAATCCATCAAAAAAACCAGGAACAGGTAACATCGTAGGAGAATTCAGAAATATTCATATACACTTGAAATTATAATAAATCCTGCTTAATTTTTGGGGTTCTAGTAATTTCAGTCTGTACCATTTTGCACATATTTGATTCGAAACCCAAATTATTTCAGTATGTTATATCTACTAGAAGTTCTTTTTTAAAGAAACATCATAAGTGAATTCTAGTCCACTTTATCTTTGTCGTCATGTGGATTCAATAATACGGACTCAGGTTAGAAATCCTGACACTTACCATCTAAACACAGTAATGATTTACATTATTTTACTGTTTGGGTACGGATAGGAAAGATTTACACAGAATAAAATTTGCTCTCAACTTCTCATTTAAAGGATATATTGATTTTCACTTATTGGGTGTTGTATGAAGCGTTGACAAGCGTTACTACTATTACTCTGCTAGTATGTCATTACATTTTATTGAAAGCTTACATTGCACATAAGTTTTGTTCGTGTTCTAAAATCAGGAAGATTAATACTCAACCCAAATGACCCTACAGCTTTCTATTTACATTTTACATTAGCAACTCAAGAACAATTATAAATCACTCTCAAATTAAAAAGCATCGAAGTTTGTAAGTTTCGTCCCTGATTTATAATAAAAGTTGTTAGGTTCAGGTGTAAAGATTCCACGTTAACAACTTCGCAATGTTTCTGGTTATTTATGTTATTGTCGTAGTTGGCAATTTATGCTCTAAGTATGACTGTTGGGAACTTTATTTCTAATTTGTGTAAAAGTACTTGTGCATTATCGTGTATTAAATACTTATTGTACACCGTTCTATAAGGGAAATATAGTGAAGAAATCTGTACGCTGTTGGTACGAATAAGAGGTAGTGACTGTAAATGGCAAAATGACTTACAACGTTTAATTTTCATTACATAGTTGATGTTGTAAAAAGTGAGGGTTGAATCCACAAAGACCAACGGCATATCAAACACTGAACCTTTCAATTTGTTTTATAATCATAATTGTTGTCACGGTCCTTGTATAACGACCGTAATCACAATAGATCTTCTAAGTTTAGCAATGTTGAGAATAGTCATTAGTTGGGTGGAGGTCCGATAGAATATAAACATATATTTTTATCGTAAATAAAACAAATTATTAATAAGTAAAAAACTTTATTTTTTTAAATAACTTATAACACTATACTTACAAATGTTTTACAAGGCAACCTGGTCTTTTAACTTGTCACTTATCTTACTTTACAAGTAAAATACGAATATAACTGTCCTCACATCCATGTTTGAACCAATCTGCATTTACAAAGTTATTTTTGAAAATGGTAAAGTACCAAAATAAAATGTGTCTATCCACAGTTAGCTTCACCTTACCAACTGTGAAAATATCATATACTTTTGTAATTTAGTATTCGTTTTAATTGAACTTTTATAAAAATACACATCAATACTTGACAAAGAAGTGACTATATCCATGATTCAAGTAAACAATTAAAACATTTTACATCCATCCTTATAACAGATCTCGAACCCTGACGGTTCTTCTCACAGCATTGTTGTAGCCTTCCCTATATTGAAAGTATATTGTGCTGGAGGATATCACGTCACGGGCCGTAGCTGAAAAAAAATGTTTTATCATAAACCATATATAGATTATAATCAGAAATTCTAAATAGTGATAATAATGTGAATGTGTCCATGATAAAATAAGATATAATGTTATTTTAAAAAGTTAACGACACAATATTTTTTTTTTAATATAAGCATTGCAGGATATAACAAAGCCTACTACAATACAATCATATATCTCTTGTAGCAGTCTGGGATATAAATATAACCTAAGTTAATGACAAAATCAAATGATATATTAACCTTCCTGGGGGTTTAGATCCAAAAAGATATGCTTTCAGTGTATGTGTACTTAAATCAATATTTCAACTTATAACTACAGTTGTACGAATGTTTTAGATATAGTTGTGCTCTTGATGTATGTATGTTGAAAAATTCAACACAAAAGCCCTATCGAGTGAAGAATCCAATTTAGTTGGCACACACCGAGGGCGGGCGGTGGGCGTTTATTTAATTAAATCCGCGATTGTTTTAGGCGCCGCCCATCGCTTCATTACGTGGAGACATTGTCTTTGAAAGGGGTCGCGACTCAATTCCATGTGTGTAGAGATCGCGCCACATACGGTGGCAGTTGGAGGCGTCGCCACAGTCGCGTAATTCAGTGTTACCAGTAAACACGCCAAAACTAGCACTCACTGTGCCATACGGCTCGAAACATTATAGGTTTCATTTGTAACGATCTTTGGTTGCAGAGCTATAAACTCAAATAAAACAAATTAATATATCAAAGTCAAAATATGTTTATTATACTATTTCAAACATGATTAATAATTAACGGGACTTATCCTTCTTATTATATATTACATATATTATGTGTTCCTTCACTCTGTCCGCAATAGACCGTTTAGTCTGTTCGACATAGGATTTCCCACAGCTGCAATCAATCTTATACACACCCTTATATCTTATATCATGAGTATAAATCGCGAATCTCTTAAAACTATTATTTCAAACATGGCACTGAGCATTGTCTTTACATATTTTTTACCGAGGTTAGATCAGCGGAGACCCTAGCTTGGAGAAGAACTAACAAGAAACTCCGGAAATCAATTTATTATAATCACCCTTAACAAACATAAAAATTACAAAGAGTGGGCAAAAAACACAACGCTGGTAATACTAAATTTACTTTTCATACAAAATAACACGCAATGGCGGAAACGTCAAATTTAGTTCCAAGTTTGGCTACTGCCACCGTATGTGGCGGGTACTCTATGTAGAACATACACATCACTACACAGAATAAAACAAAGTCGCTTTCTCTGTCCCTATGTCTCTTTGTATGCTTAAATCTTTGAAACTACGCAACGTATTTTGATGCGGTTTTTTTAATAGATAGAGTGATTCAAGAGGAAGGTTTATATGTATAATAACATACATTAAATAGCCAGAAGTGCGAAGCCGGAGCGGGTCGCTAGTATACTTATAAATTGATGTCTCATAACCTTTTGTGATAGGAACTAGGTATGTAGTTTGCATATAACATACATATATGCTTAATAAACATAATATTGAATATGATTTTAGATGAAGAGGCTTGAGTGAGCACTAAGATATTGCAAATTCCTAGGTTTAGTACCAAGGAGCACTAACGCATTGTAAGCGTCTAAGTTTACTACCTAATAGGACTTTGACATAATTATCTAGATGAAAATAAGGTTTCATTTGTTGTACCATTGATATCGAATTGCATGGATCAATTAAACTTATAGTGCTGTATGACAGATATCGTATAAATAGAAGTACCTAAATACAATGTTAACTTATTTCCTTCCTGTTCAACAGACACCGCGAAACGAAACCGTCCAAACAATTGAATGAGCCTGTCAATTCGGCGTTCACCATCCGAACTAAACGCCGGGGAAAACAGAAGGAAAATCAATTAGAAATGCCATTATCTAGAGTAGGACGTGCCAATATTTGCCCCGCGCCGGTTCGAGGGTTATTAATAAAGTTTCCAGCGATATGAGACGTTTAATCGGAATGAAACTGCAAAGTCAATTGTCTGAATGGGAGATAGACGGATCGCGGTACTGTAAGGCAGGGGCTAGACTGGTGTAAATACTAAGGTTTTATAGCTTTTCTATGAATTGTTACGAAGTTATGAATAAATGCCTATATACTCGAGTCATAATAAGTGAAAGATGTAAGTTTTGAAACATGAGAGTTATTGTTAACGGACTGTTTTCAGAGAGCTTGTGACACACTACTTTAAAGTCTTCATTTGTATGTTGAAAAATTCATCATATATATGGTAATTACATTAAAGTCATAATTTTAATTGAAAAAATAAAAGCACTAGATTGATACCTTCTATGTCTTATTTGTTTTATTAGTTTGTTAATGGATTGGTAGGTTAACGAGGTAAATTTTAATTTTATAATATGTGAAATATTTAGTTCAGTCAACCTCAATGTGCAGACACCCTAATCCAGCGGAGTTCGGAGAACAATTAATTTAGTTCAACAAAACCCTCGTTACAATTTCCAGGCGGGCACACCGACTTGACTCTGTAATTGTGTGGAGCTTATCATAATTGAACACGAGTATAATTATACGTAAGATGAACATACGATATTTATGTAAATTTACGTATACATTCATGTCCTTTAATTCCTTTCGGGGTGGACGAAACGATATATCTCGGTACATGCAGCTAAACTACCGGTATTAGGGCATTAAAAGCGTTGTTTGTTAAAATATATTTATATGAAATCATATGTGCATGTGTCATAGAATCAAATGGGAGAAATCCGAGATTTGTAATACGTTCACACGTTTATCAATTTGAAGCATCGTCGAAGATTTTATTCAATAGTAGTCTGATAGATTGATACTTAAGTAAGTTTTGATACACTAATAGTTTCTGGGGCGTCTTCGGATCTATGAAGACCTTAAATTTCTTTATGTTATTATTTAATTGAGAGCAAGAACAAACGCTAACAAATGTGACATTTTAATCCAATATATTTCAGTATCCTTCAATGTGCATAACAAACAACTTCAACAAAGAAAATTGAAACCGCTATAACACATACAACGAACAATAAACACTTCAGGAGCGGATGAATTATAGTCAATTACTTGAATTTCCTTCGGCGCATTACTCGGTTTATTAAGTAGAGTGATCATTACTGAAGGATCAGGTGTTCGTTGCTCGGTGGGTGTAAGCAAATTGATATTAATAGTCGTACAACCCTTTCGGGTCTGCCGACGGCTTGTAATTGAAAATAATAGTACGATAGCATTGTATTCGTTCGAGAGGGTTGTGCATACACGAATTAGCATGTTTAATTGTTAGCGACAGTTATTTAGCAGTAAGCTAAGATATTAGATATTATGTGTATGAAGGCAAACGGGAGTGATATGTATTAACATATAAATACATATAAGTCCCGTTTGCCTTAAAAGGGATACAAAAAGATCTCTATTTTTAACGTCTAGGCAAACCGCTTTCGCTAAATAACATTCATATACTCTCTAATAAACTCTCCGCGGTTATAGTTTTATATGACTGTCGAATTTTTTTATTCGATTAACTACTTCTCTAGCTCGCCTGGGATTTAAAGAAAATATAACCAATTTCTTTATATGTTTATGTTATAAAAACTAATTATAGTTTATACATATATAATAAAATTACCTTTATTAACCGACGTTAATAAAGGTAATTTTATTATATATAAACTTACGCGATAAGTCCCGTTAATTATTAATCATGAGTATAAAAACTAACTTAAGGATATTGTATAAAGATAAAGACATATCCTGGTTTGTGTTGAATCGTATAGTAATAGAATTATCTTACCCAAACGTTCCTGTGTGCTCTCAATAACAGGTGCCAGAACGCGACCGAAGAAATCTTTGTGAATCTGGAACAAGACAATTTAGTCATGAGAATAGAAAAATTTGTTGTTTTGCTTCGATAATATTCATGTTTAATAAGTAACGTGACATGTCGCGTAAGTTTTTATATAATAAAGTTACCTTTATTAACCCAAAATTTCGACGTTTTATTATATAAAAATTTACGCGTTAAGTCCTGTTAGTTATTAATCATGAGTATAAATCGCGAATCTCTTAAAACTATAATTCGTTATTATTATTAGAACTTACTTTATAATTAAATACATTAATAAATATTTTTTATGAAACCTAATGCAGACGAAGCAAGGTAAAATTACGACTAAAGCAAATTTTAATAGTTTATGGCCGGAGCCCGGAGATTCAGTGACGTGCACATATCTTTCAGCTCGGTTAAGTTATTGCTTTTATCAATTAATTTGATTAATTGACAAATTAACTTGAACAATTTTGACGGCTGTAAACACATTTTCAGTTATCATATAACTTTACTATCTTTACAAGAGAACATAGTGTTGTCATAACCTCCTTTTTTGGATCTTTTATTGACTCCATCCTTTACTGTCCTTAGTACATACTATGTACATACATATGTAGCTTGTGGCCATATATACGTACATTACACCAGCCACCCTAACCCATAAAGTGGCAAGGTGGCGACTTAGTCGCGGGGTGGCGTCGCGGTGTCGCCGGGACTTGTAAATCGCGGTCGCCCAAACATAAACACAATTCCGCACTCATACAAGTTATCGCTTGCTTGGCTAAGGCCTTGTTGCTGCGAGCGAGTTTGGGTGGGTATACTAGGATGTTATTATTATAATAATAGTATTTATCACATTATTACACCTATTTAACTAGCCCCTTGGTGAGTTCATTTAAGACTTGTGTTAAGGGTACTAGTCAACGTATATTTAATAAATATATACATAATATATATAGATAAATACATATATAGTATATATAAACAACAACCAGACTGGAAAGCAGAACAAAAGAGTAGTTCTTAACTCAGCCTCCACCGGGAGTCGTACCCGGGACCTCGCGATTAGTGTTCAGGGAGCTAACCGATAGATAATATATTATTATTTTGGACAATAATTTAAAGCACATCAATAATACTGAAGTGTACACCACAAAAATTTGGTTCAACGTACAGTAACGCCATAAACATAAGTAGATTTGGGTTGGAACTATTATACAACTATTGATGTACTATACAGTATTTTCTGTGTGCAATTTCGTAATTATTGTATGTAATGTTAGGTTTGGGCTAAGAATTAGTGGAAGGATAAGGGGTAAATATCTGCAAGGCCTTGTATCATTAAAAATGAAAAGATAATTTATGTCTCCGAGGTTGTTCTACCCCGAAAGGGATAGGACTTAAATGTATATGTTTTATATACATTTGGATTATTTGTATTATAAATACTTCATAGTAGTAAACCTTATATGCTGACCATCACGGTAATATTAGCATGATTCCAAGATTGGACGAATCAGAAAATTGTATAATAGTAATAGTATATTCTATGAAATTCATAATGGATTCTTTGTAAATAGCGTCGTTATATTCAAAATAATCAAGTCCTAGTTTAGCCTTGTAAAAAATAAACAAATCGTGACATTCATCACATATTCATACAACAAACAACTGGAGACCAAGTCAATAAATTTCAAGGAGGTTGAAGCGAAATGAGGCTTTATTTTTATCAACAAACAAAAACATTTTACACTAGATTGAACCTGTAGATGTATGTGAACTGACACAAGACACAGCGTTACTCAGATATAACAATTACCCTCGATATCTCTTTCACACTTGGCTTCAGAGATATGTGAAAAAGAGGAACGGAAAGTCGAGTACACAAGTGATTTTCTGCTCGTGGACTAGTGGGTTTTAACCGGGGTTTACTTGGCTTGTTATGTTCATACTATTCTGTTACATTTGGTAGTTTATATATTAAATATAATCGATTTAAGTAGGTACATGCATTAATTATTATTTATTATAAAATATAAGCTCTTCAAAAAATGATCACATCTTTGCGGAGTTAATGATACTTGATAATGAGATACATTTGAGATTTTATCACATCAAGATTCAATGTATCAAACAGATAAAGTAGCTTATGTTTGTTTTCGCGTTGTTTTTCTCATAATAAAGCAAAACACCTTGTGAAAATCTACCTATTGCAGCGTAGCTTTAAGCTAGGGTATATCCTCTTAATCACAATATCAATAATGAAAATATACCAAAAAGGACAAACGCAAAAACAGTGACACTTATCCTCATATATAAAGACAACAAACAAACACACAATGGCACATATATCTGGCAATGTGGCCCCGCCCTGACAATATACAATCAGAGGCAATCTGTCGCGCAAATAGGAAAATGGGGCCGCAGTACCTTAGGCTATCACAGAAAATAAAAGTTTGATATTGATAGAAATTGGCTATGCGACACATTTGTTTGTATTTTATTTGTGCCAATATGTTTCTTTTGGCACGTGTAAACGCTGCTTAATTTTCGTGGTATATTTTTGTGTATGGATTTGGTATAGTTAAATTTCAATGCATGAAAAATAATACAAAACCAACAGTTTAAGTTATAAGTTTAGATGGTTTGTTATAAGGGACCGTTTAAACACATTTTTGCATAGCGGACTTTGTTATACAACCTTCGAGATATTCGTCAAATTGTATGTATATCGTGTAGTTATTTTTAAACTAATAAATATTGTTGTTACCAATTAATTATCATATACCGCACAGCTATGAGTAACTTATATAATTATTAATAAAACTATAGTTTGCAGTCTAGCTTTACAAATTTTTACATGCTTAAAGAATGAGACTTCCTATCTATTCTGAAAGTTATAATAATCACATTATAACCTTTTTGTTTTCTACAATTAATTGCCCAATTATAAATCGCAAATCATTGAAACAGTATACCAAAACAATCTTTATTTCCCTGGCATTCATTAAATAAACAAAATTATGACAAACGACTTTCTTTAAGCCACATAATAGAAATCCCTTATCGGATAACCGGGGCTTGGCCTAGCATTCAATATCACCCGATCCCGCCATTAGGGACTGGCTTTGGCAAATCCACCCAATTTCCACCAGGTCATTTCTCTTCGTTGCAGCTATTCTCTGGGTACCATGAGTTACGTGTGAAGTTTGGAGGAATATTGCGTTTAAATAAAAATAGGATAGTGTTTGGTGTTTAGGGAACAGCTTTCTTTGCGTATGGTCTTATTATTATGTCCTGGGAGCTTCTATTGATAGCCTTTTACTACTCGTAAGGAAGTGTTATGTAAGAAAATGATACTAAATAGTCAGTAGGTAGGGTTATTATACAGATAGGCGTTGTTAATTGGCTGTTCAGAGAAAAAGGCAGATTATCCTTGATGATATTCTTTTGGATATAATGCAAATACATGCATTTATTTATACATTTTCAATGTTATTGGAAGATATAAAAATACAAGACGTAAAAAACAAACAGACGTAAAAATTAATCAATGTTTCATACAGTTCTGAACTGAAATTCGAACGACACATGGTACAAATATGGTATTGTAATATTGTGCCTGACTAAAGCTAGTAATGTTTCTGTCGAGGATTGAAACCAAACACTCTCAAGCATGGTACCTAACATAACTAACATCTCAGAAATCAGAACTCTGCCGTATACAAATATACATCTTCTAAGTATGTATGTATGACATATTAACATCAAACGATTTATTCACTTTATTTCGTCGTAACAATGAGACCTTTTGTAAATTATTCATTTTCTCTATTACAATACTGGGACCATTAAATATTATTTCGCTTTTTCTTGACCCCACTACGGACTTATTCTGGAAACCGTTTTAACTCTAGAACACTGTTATATGTATTCTTGATTTTCTAAGGCTAGATGGAACGTTACATAACGCTGTAACTAGTACAGTTACATATAACGTATAAAGTACTAAGGATAAAGACCTTGACAGCACTTCGGACAATTCTTTTTTCCAAATCTGATGCCCAAAACATTTGTACATATATGTCTTCAATTAATTTGGCAATGTTTCTCAGAACATATTTATTTGCCTAAGTTATCAGCATGAACGTTTATTGTATGTTTGTATTTGAGGATATAAAATGCCCAATATATGGCAGGGTTTATAAGCTAAGGAAACCGACCTATGCTACCCCGAAACAGTTAATAGTCCGTGCTTGTAAAATGTCACACGGTACAAATCAATATCTGGTGAACACTGTACTTCGAAGTTGCTATAAAAATACTAACTCCATAATTGTGAACATGTCCACGCGAATCTCTGGTTATTCCGACAGAAAATAGTAATAATAAAGATTTTCCTTCTTAGTCATAATCGGAATAAGGCTACAGTAGCAACACACAATGCCCTATCATACATAATTCAGTGGGAGTCCATTTTTCACGGGCAGCCGGGCTTTTATTGTCTATAAAAGGTCCCTTAAGTGGTGTCTTTATTTTCAGTTTAGGGTCTCCTTTGCTTCAGTGGTTTGCTCTAGTTGAATGGTGATTTAGAATATTGTTTGTGGTTGGGATTTACCTAATTATTGATGAGTTTAAAAAGAGAATAATACAAACCAAGCCGAAAAATTTATGTGTGTCATATTTATCTATGGATCTACTTTCTTGTTAACGTACTCAATACAATACGTACGTACGTACGTACCTAATCAATACTCAATACGTTACTAAATCAATTTAATGTGGAATATGGTGTTAAAAAAACGTTTGGTCATGAATTACTAAACTATTTATATTTTACTTACATTGACATAGATACATTGACCGAATGCAGGGACTACCCTCATTAACATATCCTCTATATAACCATAATCCAACCCCCAAATACCACAGTACAAAAATAACCATATTGTCAAAAACAAATAGACCGCGTCAACACAGTTTAAAACGTCAAACAAAGCAAGTAGCCAATAGCGCTGCGCCGCTTCTTTTCATGCGCGCAAATTGCAATTAACCCTTGCACGGCCGCAAGCCATTCGCTTCACAACTGAAGCCATGCGGCGCATTCATGGCATGTTTGCGCTAACCCGTTGCATGGCAATATGGCGCCTGTTTGGACTGGACCAAAGCTTCTCAAACAGGGTTAAAACTTGCCTTTATAAGCACTTTATATGCTTTGTGAGGGCATGAGATGATTAGACTCTTTACAAGTTTTGTCTCTTCAAAGACTTCGAATCGCTGTAAAGGTTGCGTTTAGTAGATTTTTTTGGGGAAGGTAGGAGCTAGTTAATGAATTTTAAGGGTGTTTGGATGCTAGTGAGTTTTAGTTTCTATACAGAATATTAGTTGGTCATGTACGTTATAATTGTCCGAACTTCGAGTCTAGAAATAGAGACAAAACATCGAGATGAATTTAGTTATAGACTGATTGATAGTAAAAATATATTAAAAAAGATGGAATATTTTACAATTTTAAATTCTGCAATTTGCTAGTAGATATATGAAACTTTAAGATGAATTGCGAAAATAATTAAACAAAGCTTCCTATTTAAACATATAAATATACGACTAAAATCGACAAATTAATGTACTATAATGACAACTCTCTTAAACTATCACTAAAATAAATAAATTAATTCAAATAAAAAACCACACAGTTTCTAAAATTAACCTAATCTCTTTCTCAAACTGTTTTACAAAACTTTACACAGAGTAAGCCGCATAATACTTTCATCTCTTAACACATGTAACATAAAAAACTGTATTGGCTTAATCAGGGGGTGTTCCGCGTAATTTTGTGATCACAAGACGCCCCGGGATCCACACATGGCAAGTTGGGAAGCATTCGAAAATTACACGCCTGTTTAAATTCAAATTCAAAACCGCATTTCTGTTTAGTGATCCGATTTAGGGTTAAAACTTGTGGGCACATGTTACAGTTAGTGTTTAGTTAGTTGATAATTACGGTGGGCATAAAAATATATTTTGTCTATATCATTCAGTTTTACGACTTTAAAGGTGTCGTATGATTTTTAGTCTTCATTAATTTATGTTCATTTCTAATTCAAACATAAATTTTGGCAGATCTTTTGTCTAAAATATGTAGTAGTAATTTGATAGTTCCTTCATCATTTTAACCCATTCCCTACACTTCGATCCTCTACACATTTTAGTCCACTCTTTCCTACACACAAGAAGTGGTTCGTATTCTCATATAAAAACACGAGTTATTGCATCAGTGGCACCCCCTGTCGGAGGCAGAAAGTTAACTTGTTACTTCGTGGCCGCGGGCGTTCGCAGTGTCGGCGCACCGCCCTACCCGCCCGCCATAATGGGAAAATTGTATGCATCAAAATTGACTTATTTGAATATCTTTTGCTATTTTTAATATTGTCTTGTGCTACGCTGTGTCATGGTAGATAGATGGAATTTGAATATGGCTACATTAAAGAATGTAAGTTAATGCAAGTAGTAATATAGAATTTAGAGGCACATATTGTTGTAAACATAATATAACTATATGTACATTTTTTTGTTTTATTCAGACGTTTAGGATTTAAATATATTGTTTGAAAATTTGACCCGTTTTTAATTAAATCATTGGTTTAATGGGTAACTAATTAATTTGCCCCCATATACGTTAGTTTTTAATATGTGATTCTCGACTTATAATTTGATAAAGAACACACTTAAGTAATGCAAAGATTTATTTTAGGAGTAATTATTCAAATTATTAGAAAGACTATACACCCAAATACACAACCTCCAAAACAAAAAACCTTCATACACCAAATATCATTGACAAGTTGCACACGCGGGAAAATGGCGGTGCAGTATCTAATTTCCACATCATTCCATTCCTTTGAGATAAAATTTCACATTCAAATTTCGTTTGGTTTGGTTCGTTAGAATCAATAGAGTTCTATTCCCATGGAATGTGCATTGTAACGATCAAGTGCAATAATACAGGGCGGTTCGGTAATTGTACTATATTTGCACAAGCCATATTTTAGTCATGGTTCATTGGCGCTGTATAGAAAAAGAATACATGTATGAGAAGGATAATGTGGGTGAGGCAGCAGATTTGTCATAATTGTCAAGGAAATGCTCCATTTTGTCTTCCTATTTGAAAGAACTCAACTTCTTCTCAAAGCGGGTGTACCTAGTGAATAACAGAAGAGCATGTATGAGAAGGTGTGAGTGCAGAGCAAGAGGAATTTCTCAGGATCGTTCCAGGTGGCGATTAATAGTCTCTGTCTATCCCGTTAGTGACTTAGAGGCTTGAGTATGTGTGTAATATATCTACTTAGATAGAAAAAAATGCTTTTTTCTATTGAGAGTGATAAAAAACATGTTTTTGTCTTAGGTAATAATTTTTTACCTACGTTAAACTTCATTACTTCGCTATTTTAATAAACTGTTTATATACTCGTAGTATCAGGAAGTCTACAGTTGCATATTTATAATTAATATGCATACAACATACATAGATATTTTTACGACCCTACATCCCCAAAGAGATAGGCAGAGACTGTTCATCGCCACCTGGAACGTTCCTGACAAATCTCTCTTGCTTCATTCACACCCATTAAACTTCTCATACAGGCTCTTTTGTTCTTCACACTAAGTACACCCGCCTTGAGATAAAGGCAACAAATGAAAGAACATTATCAAATAAATATAATTAAATTAAATCTACCATGATGGAGATACAACATACATAAATTATAAAATTTCTCTCTTGCTTTACTCTTATATATACTAGCACACATCGTAATCTGAATTCGCAATCTACGAGTTTATTTTCACCTCATTAAGTGCGAAAATCAATCAAGTATCTGTGAATAGCATTAGCAGCTCGAATTGCCATAAATTAAGCTTCTCGCACACTGCCCCTTCGCATTCTAAGTGATTTACGCCACAAAGCTGATTTGTGAACGCGGTGCAGAAAGTTATCTCAATATGTAAAGGCATTTGTTAGAGGCTGGAAGACGAATTTTAAAGGTAATTGTTACAAGCCGTTAGCTTGAAGATGAATTTAGATTAAAAAATTTTTGTCAATGCCCAGTATCGTAAATATTATTTTATTAAAAAAGAACGCTGATCATTTGATAAATTTGATAAAAGTTTGCTAACATTATTTCTTACATACGTACATTCACGCCTCTACGTCCCTAAGGGTTTGACGATCCTATCAAATCTTCCTTGCTTCTCTCACAACCATTTACCTTCTCATACATGCTCTTCTATTCTCGACGCTGCGTACAATCCTACATATGGGTTTTTTCGCGAGTTACTTCAAATATTAAACTATCAATTTAGTATGGTTTGCATGGACATGTTTTCAAATATATTATAAAAAAAATTTCGCCGAGCATATTTTTTGTTTTATTTTTATGTTGTAGCAAAACTTACCAAGCAACGATCAAGATCCTATACCTCTGCTATTTTTATAGCGAAACGGAATAACATGTATGTAAGTGTTATTTAAATGACTCACGCACACATATATGAATAAGCTAACCCTCTGCCTATGGCACAATTGAGTCGTCTGCGAAAGCAAAGAGGGTCATTACATCGCCCTAAACGATACCATTGATTGCTATTGATTGTGTACTTTCCCATTTAGTGTTTGTTTAACAATCTTGTCCCGTGCAAGTCTGGGATTTGCGGAAGTAACCAGCTGTGGTTGATGGTGAAGATTTTATTACTTCATGGCTTGATTTAGGTACTCTACTGTCTTATACCCTAGCATCTATCCTAAAGTATCCTCAAGGATTATATACGTAGAAAATCTGGAGTGAAAGCGTAATTTTAGGATATTTATGTATTTAAGAAAACAATAAAAGGAGGCATTATGATGTAGTTACCCTGGCGAAGTGTTCACGATTAAGTGACTAATTGATCATGTATGGTTTAATGGCTTATGATCACAGTCTATCTTACTAAATGGAAAGGCAAGAAGTGTAAGTAAGGAACAAATGAACCAAAAACCTAAACCATGAAGGTAAGATAAGCTTAAATACATATTACATAAAGCTGTAAATACCCAACTTAACTAAAGCTCCACATTAAAGTGACCCAGCGATCTCAAGTAGCGACGTAAACATAATAATTACGCTTTCTCATTCGTCTACAAATGAATGTTAAGGCGAAGTAAAAACAAGCCATTAATCCAATCTCCTATCTCCGGGTAGGGATTGGATCGTGTTTCGGTTAGTACCGATTTAACTCTTATGATAGAACACAGATGAGTTAGTTATATGGTAGTTTTACATATTGTTTGATGTTATGGTGCAGGACTTAATTGTACCAACAAATCTAAGAATACATAAATAATTATAAATGTGATACGTAATATAACAATAGATATAGATACTTCCAGTAAGTATGTAGGTGCAGTGAATTTAATAAGTTAATTAGGATGACAGCGATTGATATTGTTGTATAATCAGTACATTTCCAAGGAAATTTCTACTAAAAATACGTAAGAAAAAAAGTATCATATGAGTACAAAATTCGATAGTCGAGTAGCATCCCTATTCAGGAGTCGAGTGGAGTAGCGTTTATTCCTTTATCTCGTAACGAATTGGGGGCATTAAAGCGGGCGGGAGCTGCCTAATGGCTGCAATAACGCTCGGACGCGGGAAGCGCCCCCTATAATACGGCCGAGTAAACGAATATGCGAGGAAATTGCTGTGCGCGCGCCAGATGTGATTGCGGCCCGGAAGCGCGCCATTAATCTCCCGCCCCCACCCGCTCACAAATCACGCTCACAATGGCCGGCGGAAGTTCTTAAGAAGAAAAACTATAGGTCATATCCTTCCGGGGTGGCAGCCAATCGGAAGCGAGCTCTCCCCGCCCGCCCCCCGCCAAGGGGTTATCCGTTTAGGGAATTTTTCCTTGTCGCCTCTCCGTACGATTGCGTGCATCATTCCCGTAATCGCCTCTATCGCTCAACGTAATGTGGTTTCCAGGCTTTGTGCAATCACTTTTATGCAAAGCGTGCAGTGGAAACGTACTTTGGCAAGCGCCCTTGTAAATAAGTTAGTTACGAATAGCTGGAGTGGATTTCGTTCATTATTTATAACTACTTCCATATAGATGCTGCTTGAATATCTATAAGATTCTTCATGTTTAAATAAGTAGTCTTATTTTTATGTAATGCAACGTGAATTGTAGCATTTCTCTTTTTAAATTCTTCTGTTTCAATCACTACAGTTGTCGTAGTAATCATATATACTCGTATAAGTATTTACAGATTTTACTTTAGTATTTTATGTTCCACTTTATTTTTACTACACATGCCTTAACTTACTAGTATGTACATTCACGACTTATAATCCCTTTCGAGGTGGATAAAACCTTGAAGACGATAATGATAATACATATCTCCAAGGTAACTTTTTAGCATAAATATTGTGGTGTATATGGAACATTTGAGAAAGGTTGCTAGTCTATCGCCCAACAGATTTCATTGACTAGTCCCTTAGACACCTCCTACCACCTTCGGGAAGAACGGCAGCTAGTTTGTGTCCCAACTAGCACAGGCTCGCATATGCTAACAATTAAACAGTATTTTAAGTCAAGCTATACCATTCATCCGCTGGAAACTATACGCACAATATTTTTGCACATACTTATGAATGTACCCTACAGGTTAATACACTATATGTATATGTATGTATATAAACTATATACGTACATACAGCCTTTGTATACCCACGGATCTAGTAGAGAGGGCGTGTCGGCCGATCGCTCGCTTAATAGCGGCACTTAGGCGCTTAGTTCATTCGCTATCCCATTGCGATTCTACCATCTAACTACTAGAAACTAAGTGAATTTATTCACTGAATTCCTGGGCTTATCTGGGATTTAAATATAACGTAATTAGCTACCTTTCTTTGTCTTGACTTAGTATGTTGCATGGCAAGTCGGTGAAAGGGTATATTATTTTGTTATGAAACGGTTGTGGGCTCAATATTTTATATTTAAATACTTGTGTAAATTAAGTAAGAAAAAGAGAGTCGACTAAATGTATTTCAAAGAGTATGTCAGAAGTTTATAAACAGTATGACATGATATGTTAATTTCGTTAATTATTTCGAATTACCAACTTATCATATACTACTATTATATTTATATACTATTGACTATCATCGTGTAACCTATAGGATTACTTCATACCCAATAGGTATTTATAAACCTACCTACCCCAAAGGGAGCAGAATAGACCCCTTCTTAGTAATGGAATGGGCCGAACAGTTTTATTTATTGGCGGCAAAACTGCCCGGAACGTTGTTACGAGACTAAACGATGTTGCTACGGTTGCTACGAACCTACTTAAAATAGCCTTTCGTAGTTTCCTATTTAATTTTATTTGTTTCTTATTGTGTATGTTAAAAGTACATATAACCACTGAGTGTGTATGAGGAGATGTATGAATTTAAATGAAGAAAAAAATTATTTGTCAGGATCGAGACAAATTGGGATGAGTGATCTCTTCCTACTTTTTAGTAGGGAAACAGGCGGGATGTATAAATTTATATGTTTCTATTTGAGCGAATATGTCTAATATGCGATCATTTGTAGTTGATAGCGATTCTAATTCGTAAGTAATAAAATGAATGAAGTGACCTAATTGTATTTCTTCTCGCAATGTCCTAAGAATCGATGAAAAAATTAGCAATCGCTTAAGATATCATCTTTGCGAGTTTTATACAGAAACTGAATTTATAATTCAACGTTCCTTTAGGAGATTACGACCGCAATATTATTGTTTGTTGAAATGTTTGATTGATTTTAATCTCAAAGAAAACACTTATTACATATAAACGATTTGTACTATGTTACGATTTCACAACATTTAGCTATTAAATAAAAAATGTATTAACACATTACATTTTAAAATATACCGAGTAACCGAATATGTATCTTTCTTAACTGGTGTAAGAGCCTCTTACGAGAGTGTGTATTTTAGTCACAACATTACAAATATCATAAATATTACATTTCACATACAATTGTATACCATCGCTCTTCTTCTTCTTCAGGTGCCATCTTCCAATAGGAGGTCGGCCAATCGTATGGCTTGATTTTACTTGAGGTTTTTAATCATCAAGGCAAGCTGGACTTTATTGACTGCTGCACGAAACAGTGATCTTGAGCTCATATTGAACCACTGCCGAAGGTTTTTTAGCCATGAAGTTTTACGTCGGCCAGGTCTTCGTTGGCCGTTTGCCGTTTACCGTTTGAAACACAAACAACAAACGCAAAATAAATACAAACGCTCACAAGGTTCAAAAGGAAACGTATTTAAAAGCGCGTGCGTTTAATAAACACCACAATTGGCGGTGGCTCTACACCAGACGGAGCTCGTTATGGACATAAAGGTTGCTAGCCCTTCACCCGGAAAGGCTTCAATTAAACGACTCGCAAACGTGGGGGAATGGAGGTTTTTAACCGAAATATCTGACTACCCTCAAAGGGTTGAACGGTTGATAAGATAAGAACAAAGTTTTGATGCTGAAATAGATTGTTATTTCTACTATTTAATAGTGTTATTTACTCACACATTTGCATCCATAATTCAACATAATATCCAACTTTACGTAACAGCGTAAGATAATTTATGAAAATTCTAGCCAAAAATCTTCACTAAAAATGCGTCTACAACTTTTGTGAACAACAAATACCTTTCAAGTATTGATTAAGTTCAATACCGACCATTTACCACCTGCCCTGAGACAAGTAAACATCCTATTTAAATCCCTAACAAACCCGATCTTTTAAAACGCCATCCGCTCATGCGGAAAGGCACCTTGTTGTGATGAGATCCGCGCCCCCATTAGTGCTGAATGAGCTACAGTTGACAGGGACTAGGCTCGCGAGTGTTTCCGGAGGCTGTATTCAAGGGTTATGACGTGCCTTGACAGAGATGAGTTTAAGCTTTAAGTTGGTATGTTGTGGGAGGTGATATAACAAATATGATATGGTGTATGGAAGTATGTTTAATTACACACAGTTCTCACAAGTTCTTTTATACCTGAATTAGCTGGTCTAGATTTGGGTTAGTGTCTGTTTATAAAAAAATCTAATGCAATTTATTAAGTCAAGTTGAATAGGAGTTTTGATGAGTCAATACATGAACATTGATTTGGGATTATACACGTAATAAGTCTTTCTAATCAGGGGCCCAAGTCAAATATCAAGTAATTCACTCGTACTTCAGTAACAGAGTGAAGTTGTAAGACATTTTTGCTACTCCACTATAAACTTCACACCATTACTGAAGTACAATTAAACTACGATTTTGCTAAAACGTATTAATGGAATTGGGCAACAGAAAGTGTGATAAGTAGTTAGCAAATAGTCTAAATATAGTGTTTATTTATAAAGAAACTGGAAGAAAACATATTTAAATTTCCCTATCTCATCGTATTTTAAGACAACAAGAATAGCACAATAACTCAAAAGAGACAACTCAATACCAATCCTTCCAACCCCATTCCCTTATTGAAATTCTTATAGAGTTTTAATAGAGACCACAACCCTTTTATTGTGATTAGTTATTGTATTTTTGACTTAACAAGAGGGGTTGGCTGACAACTCTGCATACACACTCTTTGGCACACCAGACCTGTGGTTACAAACACTATGTATGTCTTAAAGGGTCATCAAATACTGGTTTTGTCCCATTGTAAGGGATGTTAAGCAACATTGTTACATTGCGGAGGCCGCCATTTTTAACGGGTATTAAAAATAGCCTCTCGACTTTTGAGTAATTATTTTTGAAGGGCTCTGAGTTTTTAAGGCAATCGCGTTGCAATATTAATTTGTAATCAGCGAATTGTTTCTGGTTTTAATTGTGACGGGTTGAGCACTGATTTTTGGGGACTGTTTTGGGTTGCTGTGTCTTTGTGTACTAATATTATTTAAAGAAATATTTGATTTTATATAAGTAAGTCACATAGTTCTTTCACAGGTGGACGAGTTTTTGAATAGTTACTTTTAATATACTTTTATCCATAAGTAAATACCATAACATAAAATTAATTCATGATTAAAGCTATAGTCTTAGATACTCTTGTAGAGTTTACATTTTGTGTTTGAATGTACATATATATGTTCTTGAAGTAATAAAAATTGTTTTTTAGAAAATCACAGACAAACTCAACTACTGTGATATAGCCACTTTCATTAATTCACAAGCCTTTAATACTACGTAATAAGAGAAAAAACCAATAAGACGATTAAATCTGAAGAATAGAACAACCAACATTAAAAAGTTAACACATCTGAGTTAAACGTCATCAACATCACACTGTTATATGCCTAGGCAATGTCTATAGCATGATCTTTACAAAGACTAAATATTACATGTATTGTCCTTGCTAAAGCCTATTTTACAAAATTGTCGCACTTTAAGTGCTTGATAATTGTTAAAATCTAGAAATGAGTGTCATATTTTATATCAGATGTATTAATGTAAAAGTAAAAATGTTTGAAAAGATCGCGAAATTTTGGATTCTTGATATTTGTTCATCGACACGGTCACGCGGCACTGTGACGTAAAAAACTAACTAGCTGCAGTTCTTACCCGAAATGTCTTAGGAGGCGACTAGGGGTACATTGCATCTTGGACGATGGGTTAGCAACTAGTCACTCAAGTTTCATGACACACACCCCAACAGTCTTGTAAAAACGCTTGGGTCCTGGAGTACTTATATGCACACATATGTGTAATAAGTAAGGCGACGTAGCTCAGTTGCTTGGGGCTTGACTCTGTATCAGTGGGTAAAGGGTTCAAATCCTGCTTGAATATGTACTACTAGAAAGTTGAATGCATTTCTATGTACATTTTTCGTAATAAAAATACATTTACGAAATGCATCGAATATTACGGTGAGGGAAAACATCGTGAGGAAACCTATTTTTTCCCCGAACAGATAATAGTCAGTGCTTGTAAATAGCGACATGGCTTACCACCTGTCACATTGAGTACTGACTATCTGGTCAACACGTGGGTTCGAGGTGACCATAGAATTACTACCTGCGGACGTCTGACTATACCGCAACGGTTATTGGTCATAAACGCGTTTGTCTTTTTTGTATAACAAGTCACTACATGTTGTGTTATTTCATCCCATCTGGATACGTTTAGTCTTTGCACAAGAGTGGCTACCCCATTCCGCGGGTGCACAATGCGATGCAAGACACGGATTCGCAAACACTGTTTTAATTAGCCCGATTCACTCGCACGGAGACTGGGTTTACACACTTTGATGCTTGGAGTTCTTATGAAGTAATATTGTTTCTTCACTATGATATACATTTGTGAAAGATACTTCTACGTGAGGGAAAACAACGTGAAGAGGACTTCGGAATAGGCAATGTGCAGTGCCTTCACTCGGCGACATGGAACTCAATTTATCATATTGAGTGCTGAAGAAAAGTGTTGATCGCTTAAAGGTCAAAGAATGTGTGATGGTAACTTAAGTTATTGAATATTTCGAAACAGTGACGTAACGGCTACTACTTATTAACAAGATTAAACTTTAGGGTCTAAATTAACTTGCTTTCGAAAGAGGATAAAATCTAGGAATACTTATACTTATGTCCCCGCGTCTCGTCATACAAGTGGTAGGTTTTGGACGTCTATTATTTATATATCCTACAGTTCTGAGTGCATAATTGACAAGTCTTAGTAGCTTCTAACAATAAACTAATCAAGCAATTCTATTGGGTAGCGTCTTACAAAATATCAAGACTGTTCCTTCTTATTTCCTAAAGCGACATAATAAAATAGGGAAGGGTTGTGAAACACGGTAATGCTGGTATTAAGAATTACTGATATAACACCTATATAATAAGACTTGGGATTTAAAGAGTCAATCAGGATTATAAAATGATACATAAACAAAGAAAAACGATTGATTATGGTGGTAAGCGCATCCTCCATGCTCAAACTAATAAATTTGAATTCTTATTTTTATTGGACTTAATGTTAACATTCACATACATCAAGCCTCTTTCTCTACAAATATTAAAAAGAATTTCTCTACAAGAGTTTAAATAAGATCCCATAAAATAGATACAGTAACAATGTATATCCTTCACGGTCAATAACCCCTTAGGTACTCTTTAGTATATACCGGTATTGCTTCTACAGTATACCGGTGCACCCAATCCCTAGCAACACACTCGTAGGCGAGGTAAACGGTAATCAGCGCGCCCATTCAGCGCCTAATGACTTCTGCTACTTAATGCAAACAGCGACTCTTGCCTTTGTTGGAAGCGGTGGACTAACTAGAAAAGTACTTTTGTGAATGCATACGACGGTGGAAGGGTACAAAAGGAAATGCTTAAATATGCATAATGTAGGAACAATATAAGTTAGTTGAAGGAAAATATCGTGTAAACAACTTATAGTAATATAAAGCTTGATTAATAACTAATGGGACTTCGCGTAAGTTATTAATCATGAGTATAAATCGCGAATCTCTTGAAACTATAAGATTAAGCTTGTAAAAGGTTCCAATTTAATTGATGGACATTTTCACAGTCTCTCCAAGTCAATGAAAAATTTGAATTTTTCTTTGTGAATACCCGTCAGATTTTCACGACTCCATCTCCGCAAATAATAATAACCTAGTAGATATATGAAAGAAGTTCTATACATGGTAGTTGTTTCACAAGATAGTAAACACCGAACGTGACAAATAGTGTTACTTGTGACCCTTATAAACAAACAATAGCATTTCATCAACGTAAAATTTGTTTTTTTTTTTTCACAATTTACATATATTTTTTTAAATACATAAAATTCTATTGGACCTTTTTTCAGGTAGGGATTGTACTTAGAACCTTCTCTTTCAAATCCTTTGTCTCACCAACTGAGTCACATTTGCTGTTTGAGTTGTTACACTCCGCTCGAATTAAGAATACCCAATTGCGAATATCGACGCGCGAACCGTTTACCAAATACTGATGACACATGCATATACATACATAGATGCACACACATTACGCACGATTCTTAGGAGAAGGGTAGGCGGAGATCACGGATCCCCATCTGTCCCTCTCCTGACAAACCACTTTCAGCGGTTAAAGGTAATTCTAACGTCTTATTCAATATGGCGTCTATCTGACTGATATGTCTTATTGGGCTGGCCCCTACGTAACCGCCTTTCTACTTAACCTACATATATTCCTCAGGTCAATCTACTATCATTCATCCGCATAACATGTCTCACATCATTGAAGCAAGCCCTTTTCAATCTTCGTCGCTACATCTTTTTCAACCCGTAACCTTCCCATATCACACTATTTTTTAATTCTTTGCATAGACTAAAAATTTTAATACAAAACTCACCATAGGTTGTGAGTTCTCAATCTCTCTAGGTTCCAGCCGTTGTAAGTGGTTGGGTATTCTAGCTGGTACACTTGGTTTGGACTCCTTTACTGCAGGGCTCTTGGCTGGGATTGCAGTTTGGTTGTCTAGAAATATAAGTTATTATTTATTTATGATAACTGCTGTCATCCCTTCAAATTCTGGATACATTTTTTTTGGTATATTACTATTACTATGTATTATTATCGTGTTATTGTTGGTTTAGTATTTCCTAAAAAAAATATATCTTTTATAGCGATTAAGCGAATAGTGGTTATCTTAAGGTATTTATGGATTATGAATGATATGAATGATATGGTGAACTACAATCGATATTCCAAAATAGCTTAATCTTGAAGTTTTAGTGGAAGTAATAAAAGGAATTATTTACATTATTCAGTTCTTGAGGTTTATGATGTACTTACATGTATCTCCGATCGTCGTATCATTTCCAATTGCTGTTCTCTGGCTATCGCTTGCCTTATGTTAGGGTTTGGACGAACTTTTGTCTTCGCCGGCTGAAATTAAAATATATTTTCATATATCAAATTAAGACATGTACGCAATAATACTGCTAAATTGCTGTCTTAATTCCCTTGCCTTAGTACTAGTTAGGGATTTGATATAACTGGCATCAAATTAAATAGACGATTGGCTTAATATATTATATTAATATATTATAGTATACATGTACAATATATAGAATTTATTAATAACAATATTACACATCAATTCCTTCACAACTCCGCTATTTACGAAAGATTACCGAGGAGATAAAATATCTTTCTATAATAATGTAATTAGAGGCGTTCTTCTTATAGATATATTTGTAATATATTATATACATTACAATGATATTACAAGTATTATATTATAATACTTGTAATATCATCGCGTGTATTTGTAATATAGTCTCGTTTTTTGTACAATGAGGTAGGCAAATACTCATACTATCAATTGCCTCCTTGAAAAATCCTTCTAAATCTTTCCTGACTCTTTTGTTCTTTGCGCTACAAACGTTCTATAAGAAGAATAAAAATCTCTCTCAAAAATTTTGTCTATCTCGTTAAGAAGTTTAGACGTATGATGTTTAAACTAATATCTTTCTTTCCACTAACCGAAGAAAGCCACTTTATATATGTCAGGCTCCATGACAAAGGCGTAAAGGCCCTCTGGCGTCCGCTGCTGGGTGTATACCAGCCCATAGTCACACATCGCTGCAGCCGCGGTACGGAGGATCTTTCGCTCGTTATCTGTGCATAGCTGTGATGGAAAAGAGGTATTCAAATCTCAATATTCTTGTAATATATAAGTACAGTAATTGTATATTCACTGAATGTCGAGATGTATTATAGAGTCTATTATCGTC